>APFE030782494.1:0-16124 GCA_000404065.3 Pinus taeda
GCATGTAGCCATCACATCTTTTCTCAGAGATAGATACCATCGCCCTAGCTAGTTTATTTCCATTTCTGATTGTAAGCATATTTCAGTATTTTCCATTAATGAAATGAAGTATTATTTCCGCTGCATATTTGTGTATATGGTTATCTCTGTAATTTGTTGCGTTCCTGTTTAAATCCGGATCATCTCTGAAGCTGTGTAGACAAAGGAGGAGTGGAAAAGATCTATCGAGAAGGAGAGGAACCAGGCAGGGAACCAAGTGCAAGACAAAGGTTGGTATCCTTTGTTCCCCTCTTGTCTATTTTTCATAAAGGAAAGCGAAAGTAGTTTTAACTTGTTTGTTTCTAAGATAGCTACCAGTCTTAGTGGGAATAGCAGCTTTAAGTGAAAACTATTAGGGGTAACATCATATCAACAATGAGTCTTCCAATATTTGTGAAGAAAGCTTGCAAATAAGGAGGTGGGCCCTTGGGCTGATGTTTCTGTAACATGAAGGTCTGACAGATGCGATTCAATTTTGATTGGGACAATTGAGTCTATTTCTCAAGTAAATACCCCATGGAAATGGGAGTGAGAGCTTGACTGGAGTGGAATTGCAACATTTCATTGATGGATTGAGCAGTTATGGGGAAGAGGACTATTTGGCTTGGGGACATAACTGCTCTGCGATTGGGATCATAGTTTGCCTGGAATTTGATAAATTATGTCAGGGAAAACATGGACTAAGGGGAGAAAATACATGGGAAGGTTAGATTCCCACAGTTGTAGGATATCAGAGCCATTCAAGTAGTTGTCTCTGGTTTGGCAAAAGAGCTTAAGGTGGTTTTTATCAGTGGATAAGTCTTTTATCTGGAAATCTTTACCGACAAGAGGCAGATAGTCTAAATCTTTGTGAGGAGCATTCATGGGTGAGACATTCAAAGCTACAAGGGTTTCCATTTCTGGTTTTTGTGGATTCAGAAAGGAATTTGGGTTTTTTGTGAAAAATGGGCAAAATAGTAGGTGTGGGAACTTATATAGTGAAACAAAGACTGAATTTGCAATGAATTTTGGCCTTTTATGTGGAATTGCAGTGTAAAACATGAACTTGCAGGGTTTCGTCGGAAATTGGATAAATACCTGTTTTCGAGGAGTGAACAATGCAATAACAGGTGCAGGTAGTAGCTAACAAGTTCTAAGCTACGTCGGCTGCAAGTTTCTTAGCAAGGTGGCAGTTGGAAATCTTGGATAGTTGACCTCGACTGTCTTTGCATGGGAACACAAGTTCGGAGTACAGAGCAATGAAAATGACGTTCGTTTGTTTTATTAACAAAGTCAAGGGTTGGTGGGGGTTTTGGTTTTTGGACGGATGACGTGCGTGGGAAATGATGTTTTGTCATATGCGGGACAACGGTAAGCAGTTTGGTATCGCACCGCTTTTGGGGATGGGCGGTAATGGGCCTCGGACCAACGATTCCACAGGATGCTTGACTCATGGCAGAGGCACTGTGTGGAAACACTAAGGGTCACGCAATATCATTAATAACTGTCGGATGTGGAGAGTACGATCGGACGACTGACGGGAGGTGCGATGCAATGGGGTTTAACAGCGGCGGGCCCGACACAATTAAGAATTAATTAATTGTATCGGGGTTGTTGTGATTGGTTGGGGGGTTCTTAATTAACCGTGAGGGTTAATTAATCCAGATTAATGCAGCGGGGAATTGGGTTGTTAACTAGTTACGGATTAACTAGTTAATCCCAGTTATTATGTACTTATGGTTATAACTTAACCAAAGGGGCGGGATGTATAATAATTTTAGGGTTTTTTGATAATTTAAATAATACGGGAAAGGGTGAAATTGTGCGGGAGTTATATATTAAATAGGTTAATAGTTACTATGACTATGAAGTGTAAAAGCACCAAGCAAAAAACATTAGCATTATGCATTTAACCTAGGCTTAGGTGAAAAAGGGTTTTTATGGGATATTGTGTATTTTTCCTAGGTAAAATAGGATTTTACTTAGGAACAACCTTATGAAGTTGAAGGAATGATTTATGGATGGTTTTAAGTACTTAGGCTTTTTTAAATTATTGGGCCAAGGGTCCGGTCCCTCCAGAAGTCAGAGAAATACTCTGAGCCCCTCCAATTTAGCAAATACCTTAGTACTTGAGGGAAATTAGTGAATAATTAGGGAAAATGAGAAGGGGAGTTAATTGTTGTGACTTTGCATTGCTTGAGATGCTTTCAATGTAGTGTATGCCTTAGCCTTGTGATGAAAGTGAAAGATTAACACATTTAGAGACATTATTCATCACATATGATTCTGCAACATCAACTACCTACCCTACCTACTTTAACCTAGCATTTTTTCTCCTTTATTAGGGTGCACTTAAACTGACAAACCCTCTTCAACTTTCTCTTTTCTTTTACATAATGATATCTATCTAAATATGCACTTATTACATCCAAGGGCTCAGAATAAACTATTGAGCTCCTTTTATTTACTCTACCTATCTACTTATCTGCCAAGATTAAACTGTTTGGTCAGATATTTATTCTCTATTTCTACAACATGAAATTGAAAAATGAATGAGCCAAGTTTAAACAGTTTGACTATTCACGAATTGTGGCATAAGTGACAAGCTGCACAAAAGTTGTTTTACACAAAATGAAAAAGTAGTGGCATTTAGACTTGCACACTTTCCTGGTCTATTTTTGTTTGGGGTTCATTTTCTTTCATTTTTTGATCATTTTTATTCTTTTTACCCTTTGATTTTTCTTTTAGGGTATACCCTCTTTACATTTTTAAAATTTTTGATTTTTTTGAAAATATGGAAAACCTTTGCAACAAGGAAATGTATGAACATATTACATAGCTCATCAACTGAATCATGACATATGACACCTATTGGTATAGGGGCCCAATGGTGGCTCCACTTGGGGATAGCTTTCCCTAGTGGAAAGTCAAGAACAGTAGATCAGAGGGCCTCTGAATGACTTTGACTGTATTCTGCAATCTTCTTTTTCCTGCTGCTTTATTATATGTATGACAATGGTACTTCATAAGCTTTGGGCCTTCTCTTCGGGCTTCAACTCCAAAAATCGTTGTCCAATCAAAACTGTGACATTACAAAGGATATAGTATGTACATGTTAATCATCATGAAAAATCCTAGTAAGTATGATGAAAGTAATGTTTTAACATTCGACCATTGACTTGTCCTTCTTCTGCTTCTGTGCCATCCAAATTTTTTAGAAAATATGTGTTGTTTCGTTGTAAGGCATGGATAATATATTGCCCTTTCCAGTGTTTCTAGTCAAACTTCCCATGTTTCCCCTTGTCTTCTCTTCTTGAATCCCATCTTAGCATTTTGTCTCCAAGGTGAAAATCTTCTACCTTGGTTCTTTTGTCAATTATCTTGTTGAGCTTTTCTTGCCATATTTTGGTTTTTTGGTACACTTCCTCTCTAGTCTGCTGTAAATTGATGGTTTGATTTATCCTCCTTTGGATATCATTAGGTTCCACTTAAGCTTCTTGAAGTAATTTCATAACAGGAACCCCTAATGATGAAGGAAATATAGCCTCCATACCATACACTAACTCATAAGGACTAATGCCAATGGATTTTTTAGTTGTCAATCTGTCTGCCCATAGTGCATTTATTAGTTTCTTATGCCAAGTCTTTTAATTTTCTTCCAACAATTTCTTAATGATATTAATAAGGCTTTTGTTGGAAGATTCAACTAAACCATTTCCTTGTGGGTAATAGGCTATGGAATGGCCTAGGGTAATGTAGTACTTGTTGCAAAAACTGATCATCTTTCTTGATTTATAAGTTGCAACATTATCAGTTATAATTTTAGTAGGGCAGCCAAATCTGGACAATATGTTGGTTTTTAAGAAACTTATGATTACAGTGTCATTGGCCTGTCTAGAGGGGATAGCTTCTATCCATTTGGTAAAACAATAAGTGGCAGTGAGAATCCATTTATGTTGGCCAGAGGAGGGAGGATGGATTTCTCCAATGAAGTCAAGACCACATTCTTGAAATGGTTTTTCAGTAGAGATTGGTTTCAGGGGTAAAGGTAATAATTTTCTCTTGCCCTCAAAAATTTGGCATTTATGGCATGAAGTAACAAATTTCTTTACATCAGCAAACCAGGTTGGCTAGTAGAAACTAGCCCTTAAGATCTTATCTGTAGTTGATTTCCAATAGAGGTGTCCACCACAATCTCTTGCATGAAACTCTTGAAGAGCCTTGTCAGCTTCATTTTTTAACAAACAATTTAATAAGATACCTTCATGATTCTTCCAAAAAATTGCATTATCTAAAATACAAAACTTTAAAGCTTTCATCTTCAAAAACCTATTTTTTGTTCTGGATAACCCTGGAGGAGCTTGCAGGTTTTGTAACACATAGATTATGTCAGCATACCAAGGTGAATCTAAAAAGTCCTGGCTGACTTGTGGAGTCGCGATCTCCTGTTCATCATCCTATTCATTTATATCCAGGGCTTGACAATTTGTTTCTTCCATGAGTTTGGCCAATCCTTGTCATTTTATCAATTTTGTAGGTTTTATTTCAATATCATATTCTAATATGGTAGCAATCCATTTGCCCCGTTTGCCCTCTATTCCATCCTAGGTCAGGATGTCCTTGACAACAACATTTGGTACATAGGCTATCACATGAGAATATAATATATAAACTCTAAAGTGCTTAATTGCTTTAACAAGTGCAAATGCCTATTTTTCCATGATTTTATATTTCAGTGATGCATCTCTTAGTGCTTTACTAAAAAAATCTATAGGTTTTTCACATCCTTGGTTGTCCTTTTGTAGTAGAACAACGACTATCGTGTGCTATGAGGCAAAAGAAAAAATTATGAAATCTCTATCAAATTTGGGACTTGTAAGGACTGGTGTTCTAGTTAAAGCCATTTTTATATCTTCAAATGCTTGTTTGGCTTCTACTGTCCATTTTATACTTTAATCCTTTCTTAACATGTTATTTGGTAACCTAATTATTTATGCTAAATTAGATATAAATCTTCTCAAAAAATTTATCTTTCCGAAAAAAGCTTGATGTTCTTTGATGCTTCTGGGATGAGGTATATGTAAAATTGCTTCAATTCTAGCAGGGTCAATTCGAATGCCATCTTTTGAAATGATGTGACCTAAGAGCTTACCTTCTTCAAGGCCAAACAAGGATTTCTTTAGATTTAAAGAGATACCATATTTTCTACATTTGAGAAACACTTGCCTGAGATGATCCAAATGTTGTTGATTTGATTTAGAAAAAATGGTTAGGTCATCCAAATATATGACAAGAAATCATGAATTTCTTTAGCAAATGCAATATCCATTTCTCTCTGGAAAGTAGCTCCTGCATTTTTAAGTCCAAATGGCATTTTGATATACATAAATGTACCCCATGGTGTGGTAAAGGAATTTTTTTTTTTATCATCAGGGTGAACCAGAATTTGGTTATACCTTGAAAATCCATATAACAAAGAAAGTCTTGAAGAACCTACTACCCTTTGCAAAATATGGTCCATCTTGGGTAAAGGGTAATTATCCTTTAGAGAAACCTTGTTCACATTTCTCAGATCGACACCTAATCTAATTTCACCAGTTTTCTTCCTAGTAGGTACTAAATTTGATACCCACTCTAAAAATCTTATAGGTGCAATTATCCTTGCCTCATACATGCGTTTAATTTCTTTTTCAATCAATGGTAGTAGCATAGGGTTGATTCTTCTAAGTTTTTGTTTGAATGGTTTCTGGTCTTCCTTCAAAGGTATTGTATGTTGAGTTATAGAGGTGTCATATGATTTCAAATCCTCATAACTCCGGGAAAAAACATCTTGGAATTCTCTCATGAGTTCAACATATTTTAACTTTTGGTCAGGAGGCAAATATTTTGATAGTTTTATCATTTTTGGATTTTCTTCTGTCCCTAAGTTATATTCTTCAATGTCTGCCTCCAATAGTTCCATTTTTGGTTTCTTAGGAATGTCATTAGAATAAAAAAATTCCTCTAACGGGGTTGATCCCTTAGGCAGATGATTATCTTTTAGATCAATTACCTCTGTTTCTTCTTCATTTATCTCATCAAGGTCCATCTGTTTGAGATCTTGCACTTCTTTTTCAGTAAATCTTGTGGGATGTAGCATTTGAATTGCATTTTGTTCTGAAATGTTTGTTTCTCCCTCATCTATTTGGCTAAAGTTTGTGACTATATCAACATCTATCTGACTGTGAGAAAATTCTTGGTCTAAAGTTAGAAAGTTATTTATCTGTTCATCACTTTTGGAAACTTGCAAGATTTTCAGATTGTTAGGGATAGCTAACCTATGCCTAATTTCATTAGTAAACTGATGATTAGGTTCAAAAGGTAATTTACAGGTGCTGGCAAACATGGCCAGACTGTGAGCATGTAAGTTGGGTTTCCTAGGTACTAAAACAAGCTTAGTTTCCAAAAAAGTATTAAGAATCTCTATAACTATTCCTCTATAGTACCCTAATCGAGGATCTCTAGTCAAATACTTCCCATTGATCTGTTTTATGATTAACTCTGAATCCCCTATTATAGATACCCTAATTTCTCCTAATATTTTTACAAGTTTAAGTCCAAGCAAAAGAGCTTCATAATCTGCCATATTATTAGTGTATTTAAAGTTTAATCTGTAGGCATGGCCTTCAACATGGTCATTTTCTAAGTTATGCACCCAAATTCCAGCCCTTGCCCCTAGCTCGTTGACTGAACCATCAAATTCTAGATGCCAAAGTATTTGATGTATATAACCAGTGTCAGGGGTGGTTGGAATTTTTTTAGCAGGGGGATTTAGTTTTTTGTTTTTATCTGATTTTTCTTTGCTATCTGAATCATCATAGCTATCTGAAATTTCCTGAATTTGAAGAGTTGATTTTCCATTTTCAATTTGTTTTGGTTTTGCTACTAAAACTTGTTCATTGTTAGTAGGATTTGTTTCAACATTGTACAAAATAAATGAATCCATATCGGAGTGTACTGAGTAGATAGGGAAGTTTTGTGGTCTTTCCTGACTACTTACTACATATTTCATTAATGTCTCTCTGTATAGCTTCTTAGGTTGACCGAAAATAGAGATAGTAGCATAAGACATGTCCAATTGAAGCGATCCTTGGAGCTTAGCACCCCGGGACTTGGATAATAACATTCCATATTTTGGAGTTATATCTGCTACTACTATATCCATTAGGATTGTTTTGGCAGGGTATTGAACTAAAGAAACACCCAAGTCTTTTATTAATCTTAAACATCTCACTTGACTTGAATCAAAAGAAAAGAGATGTTTATATGGACTAGTGATATCAAGATCTAATTTCTCCATTACTAACTTGGGCATTAACTTGTGAGATGCCCCAGAATCAAACATAGCACTGTGAAGGATTTTATCATGAATATTCAAATTCACATAAAAGGGGGGGACACTTCCTTCTAAATGTTTACCATTTACTTCAGGTCCAAAGATTAATTCTGGTTGGTCATCAAAAACATTTACAAAATCTTCAGTTTCAGTGATGTTCAATGATCTGTTGATTTGACTTTGGTAGGCATAATGTTTAGCTAATTCTGACAATGGAACATCAATATTTGATTTGCCTACTTCAGTTTCTAGATTAAAAGGTTTTTCTGTTTTGGTTTTAGTGTTTCGAACAGTGGGATTCTCTTTATTTTCTATATTTTCTGTGTTTTTCTCCTTTTCAAGAGTAGGGTTGTGATTAGCTATTTCTTCTAAATCAACTTCTTGGGGTTCTTCCACATTTCCTTTGGGAGGAGGAGTGGAAGAATGTCTGTTGTTTTGTTGATTGGTAGAAACATCTTCAATTATTGGATTAGAGGTATTATTGTTAGATCTTGACAAAATTTGTACATGTGGAGGCACTATTTTACCTTTGGTAGGCTGTTTTGGAGCTTTCTGTTTGTTATTTTCAAGAACATCAATTCTTCTACTCCTTAAGTTATACTGCTTGTGTACTTCATAGATAGTTGTGTCATATCCCTCCCTGAAATCAAAGGATTCTCCTGACTGAGTTTGAAATTGTTTGAGAATGTTGGCCTCTTAATCATCTTGAATTAGAAAAACTTCTCCTTCATTGTTAAGTCCCGTTAGGTTTATTTGAGTATCTTCAGGTGGATCTTCAGAACTGGAAGCCTCTACATAATTTTCCTGGAAAGGAAGTCTAATGTTTTGATCTAGGCCAGTCTTTCCAGGGTTTGGGTTTTGGTTTTTTTGGAAGTTTGGATATCTCCCTATGTTGGATGGCTATCCATCCCAAGGAGATTTTCTTTCTATTGTTTCCACTCTATCTCCTAGTATTTCCATCCCTTTGATTATAACATCTAATTTTTGTTCAATAGGTGAAGCTTCTTCTTTCAGGGGTATCCTTCTTTCACTTCTAACCTTGGCACATTTTGACATCAAGTTAGCTTCCAGACTGACAACTATATTTTGCATCTCTTCTAAAGTTCTGGGAGCTCTTTCCCTTAGTTGAAAAGCCATATCCGAATCAAATCCATCTAGGAATTTGATTAGGGCCAAATCAGGTGGGGGTCTAAGATATTGAGGAATCACATTGTATATGGAAATGAACCTAATGCAGTAGTCTTGCATAGTTTCTTGGGTTCCTCTCTTGAGGTTCTCATACTTGGATAAGATCTGTAAAGGATATTTCTTCTTCTCCCAATGATTCAAGAATTGTGTATAAAGGGTTTCTAGGTTATTTATGCTGTTTGCTCTTAGATCCCTAAACTAGGTTCTGACTTCACCAGTTAGAGTTTGAAAAAATATCCTCATTCTAACGTCATCAACATCTATCTCATATATTTCAAAGTAGTCAGTCATTTTTTTGGTATGTTTTTGTGCTGTGTAGGTGCCAGAACTATCAAATGGAGTGATTTTACTTTGATAGTCCTGAGGCATGGCACCCAAATTGGCTGGTAAAACCAGGGGGGTATACCTGTTTGCCATGGCTGCAGGTATTGATGTAACAACATATGGGGTAGGGGTAACAATGGAAATGTGAGTTGTGGACGAAGGGGTAGAAGGAGGTGTTTGTGGTGGAGATATGTGAGGGAAAGGTGAGAAACTTGCAGAAGCAGCGGTGATTATAGAGGGATCGGGTGTTCTTTCAAAAGTAAACTCAGATTGTATTGAATTTTGTAAATGTCTATCAATTGAAACACTTACAACTTCAAATTGTAATTCTTCAATAAATACTGGGTTTGGAACTAATCAAGACAATTCAGTGTCAGAGAATGTTACAAACAAAGAGGTCTCAATTTGCTCATCAAAGGGCTCATCCTCAAGATAAATCCAAATCACAAGGCAAGATCTTGATCTGTAGATGGGGTGAGAACTAGCGGTACTTTCTTGGCTTTCATGTCTCCTAAGAATTTTGGGAATCAGATTGGGGTTCTCAAACATAGGTGGTGTAATTGGATCAGGATTTGACCTATTGTAACGAGTTCTTTCTGAAGCCAGATTTATTGGTTTGATTTTCTAAATTAATATCAACAACAACTTATGTGATTTCTCTAAGATGTTTCAGATTTGAATTTAAAACATTCCTACAGATTTGTTTGGTTGAGGAACTGGTTTATGTTTAGTTCATAAACTAGACCAAACATAGACTGAAGTAGCATTCATCTACTTATGATCTTGCAAAGCAAGAGCAGTTCGAAGGCTACCTGGCTAACTTCAGGCTCTGTCTGTAGTTTAAAAAGTAAACAAAAATAACAACACATTTTTGTTCCCAAGTGGAGTCGCCACTATGTTATCACTCAAATTCTCCTAGAAGTTGTAAGAAGAGGAAAGGGGCCCGAGGTAACCACAAACCAACTTTTAGATACAAAATCTAGCCAATCTGTATCCAGAGAGGGCTCTCTCTTTAAGGTTTAGCTTTGTTTTGGAAGATATTAGGCTAGTTATGAAAGCTTTGGGATTTTGGTTGGGCTTGGTGAAATTCAATAGTAGAGGGGAAGAATTGAGTAGTTTAGGCCATTGGGCTAATGGATTTGAAAGAAATGGCTCAACTGGATTTGGTTTCTCAGCAAAGGATGGCTTCACAGGGAAAGATAGCTAAAACAAGGATCAAATGACAACTTGATAGGGTGGGATGGACTTAAAAGGGATGAAGGGCAATTAAGAATCCTTCAACATGATTTAAGAGAAAAGAAACTGAATGATCACCAGTAAAGAGAAACTAAAAATTCTTTAACAAATAATCAAAATGATTAAACCAGGAAATAGGAGAAATTAAGAATTCACTATTTATGCTAGTTTAGAGGAAAACGTCAAGAATATAAACGATTGAAAATAGATTGCACTGAAGCACTTTCTGAGTTAAGCTTTTTCGTTTAAGTATTCAGATATGAAACATAATTGATATAATAAATAAGAACACAATACCACATGAGTTATAAATACTTGTTTGTCTAATGTATCACACATGAATCCTGTGAAAAGTCCTTTGTATTAATTTTTCATCCAGCCATCCATGAAAGATTTGTCCAACAACACTTTATTCCAAAATAATCAGTTTTACAGCAATGTCCAAGAATCCACACTCAATACTCCGAATGGGGGTGTATTTATTAAAAAACTTTACAATGAAATATCTCATTACAAAGTGAGATATAATCTGAGATGACTAACTAGAAGTTACATGAAGATAGGGCCAGATGGTCTCGTTGATAACAGATAGAGGCAAACGAATGGTTTGTTGTCCCTATTCTTGAGAGTGTGCTGGAGTTAGGCCCTAATATTTGGCATCTTGCTGTCTTTGATGTAAATCTGTGCTGCCTGCTCTATTTTTATCTTCCTACTGATCCACTTTACCTACATCTGATACTCTTTACCTTTTTGATCCCTGTTTACCCTCTTCACCATATTTAATTATAGTAAAACTCAAAATTTACCTTTTACTAGAGATAAATTACAAAATTTCTAACATTTATTCCCACCATTTTGGCTATGGTATTCTGGTTTTTTGAAGCTTTCAGAGGGTTTCATCTATTTCTG
Source organism: Pinus taeda (assembly GCA_000404065.3). NCBI lineage: Eukaryota > Viridiplantae > Streptophyta > Pinopsida > Pinales > Pinaceae > Pinus > Pinus taeda. The sequence goes on from APFE030782494.1 coordinate 11,051, forward strand.
TGTACCTGAAGAAGGTAGGTTGAATTGGGAATAAGTGCTTTAGTTCATGCTCCACGTAGAACAGGTTCTCTAGACTATCATAGAGACCTCTACCTATAGGGAGTGCTTTTATTCTTGATGCAATTGTTGATGAACTTGCTTGATTGCCTGCATATTGATTCAACTTATCCATATAGTCTATGTGCCTCATTAATTTGTCATTAATCACTAAAGGACTAGGCAACCCTTTGCTCTGCAAAATGGAAAATTTCTCCATAAAAGCATTAATCTCTACCTGCATGTCATGGCATCTTCTTTCTAAATTTTGCATCAAAGTTCTTTTGGTTAATACCCTTTTGATTTCTAAATTGGTTCCTATTCTGTCTTCAATACCAAGTTCTTCAAGCTGGTACTTATTCTTAATATTCAAAAAATTTATGAGCCTGTTGGCTTCCTCAGGCATTCTTCCTAATTCTGCCTTTGTCCTTTGGACTTATTCTTTGGATTTCTTTACTAAATCAATCTGCTAAAAATTTATTTGAATTGATGGCCAAACATCATTTATTGATTGAGTGATGTTGGCCCAAAGAATTTTCTTAATTTCTTCCAGAGGCTTGTCAAAAGTAAGATCCTTTTCTAATGATTTCACTTTGTTTTCTAATCCTTTAATCTCTCTTGACTTTTCTGCAACATTTATCATTGAGAGATCATACTTTTGCTCTAAGTTAGCATACTGTTCTTTCACCTTTTTTAAATTTGAAACCTGCAGTTTCATGTCCTCCATTGATTTTATTAGTTCCTCTATGCTTAAATTGACAGTACTATCCTGTGTTGTTCCTACTGTTGATATAGTTGTTGTACCTCTGACCACCTCTGCTGTGGCTACTGGAATGTTTGGTGCCAGACCTGTTCCAAGGGTAGATGGGACTGTAGTTTATATTACTAGTATTACATTGGGAGGCTGAGGGGTCGACTCTCCCTGCTTGTCCTTCAATGCTTTTCTAGTTCCTGCTCAGTCTCATTAAGTCGTTCATTAAGTTTTCAGAGTAAATCCATCAATTCTTCTTTAGATTTTTGCTTTATAATCTCAGTAGTCTATGGATGCCTTAAAGGAGGCAACTTTAACTATTTCCTTAAGGCAACAATATCTTCATCTTTCTTTTTGATTAAGGCTTCTGTAGCCTTCACATCTTTGGGATCATGTCCCAATCCAATAATTATTTCTTCTAAAGACTTTATTCTGTTATCTTTACCTGGGAGGAGGCTTTCTCCAAGTGTAGTTGGGCAGTTGTGTTATCCAAAGAATTTTGCAACCTTTAGGCCATCCTTGCCTTACCAGTCAAGGTGGAATAAATCATTTCTCGATTTTGTTTATGCAATTCAATCTGATCTAAAGGACGAATATCCTTTTCCATGACCTAAAAATTTATTCTGAGATTATCATAGGCTGAAATCAATCTCTGTTGATTTGTGGGGGCCATTTTCAATTATTTATTGTAAACTTGAAACCTCAATGGATCATTCCTGGCTTTTGTTTCTGTAAATGTTTTCTTGATATCTGAGGCATCTTTTGCTAGTGGCCTGAAAGATGATACCTCTACACTTTGTTGTCTTTCTAGCTCTTGTCTTTGTGAGCTAGTGGATGTTCCTCCCACTGGAAAAGGTCGCTAGCTATCTACCCCTTCTCTCCTCTGACTATCTGTAGTTTCTTCAAAAAATTCCTCCTCTGAAAGAGGATTTAACCTTTTCCTTTTAGTATCAGGCTTCTCTGAGGGTCCACTGGCAGGGGTAGCTACTTCCCTATCTCTCTTTTTATTTTTTCCTCATTTAGAGGAGTCTGCAAGGTTGGAGGTTCTCCTACATTACTTTGAGTTGGAGGAGTTAGCATTTGGGCCTGTTCCTTGGAAGTCTCATGCTGTTCTGACATTGTAGATTGCCCTATGGATTGAATTTTGGTCTCTAGTTCCTTGCCTTTTAATGTTCCTGTGGCTGGTGTGCTGGTTTCCTATGAAGGTTGCTGAGATGTTCCAGTAGTAGATGCACCAATTCTTGATCTTTGTACCTTCCCAAAATAATCCAGGTCAAGTGTTTTCTCAAGATCTCTCATAACATTCTCAATATTGACCTGTTCACTATCATTTTCTACTAGGGTCCCTTCCCTCCATTCATCCATATTTGCAAATTGTTCAATCTCTGGAATCCTATGGTGAATGTATCGTGATAATCTGTTCTTCATTCTTCTATCACATATAAAGTTGTTAGGGTCATATGGTATCTACCCAAAATTCTTTTGTAACTTAAGATGATCTTCTAAAATTCTTTCTGCTTCTCTCCATGCTTCCTTAGTGTTGTAGACAAAAGGGCCTAACTGATTCTTCATTCTAAGTTGAGTTTTCTTCTTAGCATTATAAAGATGGACCAAATTTGAATTTATTATTTGCCTGAAATATTCCAACGCAAACAGTCTCATTGGAACATATTTTGGTATTTGAAAGGGCAGAGCTCACACCCATATATCCTGATTTCTGTATGGTTTTTGTATAGGTACCAATCACCTATTCTATACTACTTGGAGAGCTGTAGGATCCTCTTAATGTCACCACTGGTCCTGGGAGGGGAAATCCCTGTCAATAAGGTGATTGCTGGATGAACAAATTGATCAATGAACTCAATATATGAGTAAGGGGACTCAGGGGAATAATGAAAGATGGGACTCCAAAAGATGATAGACCTTGGATTGCCTTTGGTATCAAGTTTCATGATAGGGAAAGGGAAGTTGTCTGACTAATAATACAACATGAGATGATATATGAAGGTGGTATATTTGAAAATTCCTTCATTATCTAATCTCAAGAACTGGTCATGAATCTTGTTAGCAATATAGGAGGCATAATCATACTTAACAGTAGGGGGTTGTCTAGGAGTAAAAATTGACGACAACACTAGGGTTACCTCATCAACAAACTCACTAGTGTTAAATCCCATAATTAAAGATATCATATCAACAATAAGTCTTCCAATATCTGTGAAGAAAGCTTGCAAATAAGGAGGTGGGCCCTTGGGCTGATGTTTCTGTAACATGAAGGTCTGAAAGATGCGGATCAGTTCTGATTGGGACAATTGAGTCAATTTCTCAAGTAAATACCCCATGAAAATGGGAGTGAGAGCTTGACTGGAGTGGAATTGCAACATTTCATTGATGGATTGAATAATTATGGGGAAGATGATTATTTGGCTTAGGGACATAACTGCTCTGCGGTTGGGATCATAGTTTTCCTGGCATTGATAAATTATATTAGGGAAAACATGGACTGAGGGGAGAAAATACATGGGAAGGTTAGATTCCCACAGTTCTAGAATATTAGAGCCATTCAAGTAGTTGCCTTTGGCTTGGCAAAAGACCTTAAGGTGGTTTTTATCAGTGGATAACTCTTTTATCTGGAAATATTTATCGGTAAGAGGTAAATAGTCTAAATCTTTGTGAGGAGCATTCATGGGTGTGACATTCAAAGCTACAAGGGGTTTCCATTTCTGGTTCTTGTGGATTCAGAAAGGAATTTGGGTTTTCTATGAAAAATGGCAAAACAACAGGTGTGGGAACTTATATAGTGAAACAAAGACTGTATTTGCAATGAATTTTGGCCTTTTATGTGGAATTGTAGTGTAAAACGTGAACTTGTAGGGTTTCGATGGAAATTGGATAAATACCTGTGTTCGAGGAGTGAACAATGCAATAACAGGTGCATGTAGTAGCTAACAGGTTTTGGGCTGCGTCGGCTGCAAGTTTCTTAGCAAGGTGGCGGTTGGAAATCTTGGATAGTTGACCTCGACGTTCTTTGCATGGGAACACAGATTCGCAGTACAGAGCAATGAAAATGACATTCGTTTGTTTTATTAATAAAGTCAAGGGTTGGTGGGGGTTTTGGTTTTTGGGCGGATGACGTGCGCAGGAAATGATGTTTTGTCATATGTGGGACAACGATAAGTGGTTTGGTATCACACCACTTTTGGGGATGGGCGGTAATGGGCCTTGAACCAGCGATTCCACAGGATGCTTGATGCGTGGTGGAGGCACTGTGCGGAAACCGCTCGGTGATCGCGTGTTAACGCGCAATCACCAAGGGTCGCACAATATCGTTAATAACCATCGGATGTGGAAAGTGCGATCGGATAGCTGACGGGAGGCACAATGTGGCGAGGTTTAACAACGGTGGGCCCAACACAATTAAGAATTAATTAATTGTATTGGGGTTGTTGTGATTTGTTGGGGGGTTCTTAATTAACCATGAGGGTTACTTAATCCCGATTAATGCAGCAGGGGATTGGGCTGTTAACTAGTTACGAGTTAACTAGTTAATCTCAGTTAATATGTACTTATGGTTATAACTTAACCAAAGGGGCGGGATATATAATAATTTCAGAGTTTTTTGATAATTTAAATAATATGGGAAAGGGTGAAATTGTGTGAGAGTTATATATTAAATAGGTTAATAGTTAATATGACTATGAAGTGTAAAAGCGCCAAGCAAAAAACATTAGAATTATGCATTTAACTTAGGCTTAGGTGAAAAAGGGGTTTTATGGGATATTGTGTATTTTTTCCAAGTAAAACAGGATTTCACTTAGGAACAACCTTATGAAGTTGAAGGAATGATTTATGGATGGTTTTAAGTACTTAGGCTTTTTTAAATTATTGGGCCAAGGGTCTGGTCTGCCCAGAAGTCAGAGAAATGCTCTGAGCCCCTCCAATTTAGAAAATACCTTAGTACTTAAGGGAAATTAGTGAATAATTAGGGAAAATGAAAAGGGGAGTTAATTATTGTGACTTTGCTTTGCTTGAGATGCTTTCAATGTAGTGTATGCCTTGGCCTTGTGATGAAAGTGAAAGATTAACACATCTAGAGACATTATTCATCACATATGATTCTGTAACATCAACTGCTTACCCTACCTACTTTAACCTAGCATTTTCTCTCCTTTATTAGGGTGCACTTCAGCTGGAAAACCCTCTTCAAATTTCTCTTTTATTTTACATAATGATATCTATCTAAATCTGCACTTATTACATCCAAGGGCTAAGATTAAACTGTTGAGC
>APFE030782499.1:0-15812 GCA_000404065.3 Pinus taeda
CACTAAGGAATTCAAAATTTAGCTAACCTAAAACACTGTACTTTGAAAATATTGAATTTATCTTAAGACACACTGAGTGACGAACTTAAATTCAATAACACGAGTTCATATAGAATTCTAATTCTACCGACCAAATGAAAAGTGACAATACACAATTATATTTCGAAGGAACTCCACCCTCCGGGATTGACCAATTATGCAAGAATACACAGAGATACATAAGTATTTCAATCCTTTTCCAGTCTAATTCAAATCCAGGCAAATCCTCTTACAATTGTTCAAAACTTACATAAATACATTACATCCAACAATCTGATCCTCAATCTATGGACCGAATCTATCTAATCCTAGTAATTACCTAAATTTCTTGATATTCTCCTCGAGAAATTCAACTAAGTCTGAACTACTTGTATTAATTACAAAATTACTCAATAACTATATTCTAACTTAATTCCAATCTAGAAAAATTTGTAAATTGATAGCTAAAGGATCCCACTTCTTTGCTTGTATATTGTTTTTGGATTTTTGGAATAAAATGAAGCCTTTTGTCTTTAAGCCTCATGCTCCTGCATCAAAATCAATATGGACAAGATTTAAAATAGGAAGGCCTTTGACCATACCTATTTTCTGTAATAGCAGCACGTCATTGAAGTTAATATGGACGAACCTCTGATGCCATAAGTCCACTCTAGAAATGGCAACTATGTCTTCTCAGTAATTTTTTAGTGTAAGATCTACGAGACAAGGTATGAAAAAATATTGCGTGGTCTTCAAGTCTCACTGAAAATTCTCCTTCTAAATTGAAAAAATTAACTCTTCGGCTAGAATAGTCCTAGAAAATGAGCTTGAAAACTTTATGTGAGTAATACAACTACAATGTTGCATGAATTTTTGTTTTCCTTATGCAAACAGGAATTTTACTGCTAATATCTATCACTTCCAGTTGCCCCATTACACCCAATTTCACATCCATTCTGCCATATCCACATAGTACAACAAAAATTGCACAACCCTCTTCAAGGAAAAATTCTTTACGAAAAATTCCATTGCTTTGGAATAAATCGTGAACATACTGGATTTTCTCTTGACTTTTCAGTGTTTCATGGACTTCATAATGTAAAGTCTACTTGGATCTGATGTTAAATTTCTATATGGTTGTGCAATTGCAAACAAATGAGTGTAACTTTTCAATTCAAAGACCTTGAACATCCCTTTTGATATATTATAAATCATGCCCCTACAATTTTGAATATCAAATTCCCAATTAGCTATTAGGGACTCAACCTGGAACAAATCTTCGTGGATTGTAGCTCCATTTTTTATGAATTCAATTTGAATGTGTATAATCCTTTATCGAGGCTCAGTAACCATTATCAAAGACTGATTATGCAGGTTATAAAGGTAAAAACAATATTTCCATGGTAGCTGGCCCATAATGAGCTCAACATCATTGTCATTTTTTAAATGTAGACACTGGTTCACAAGGGGCTGGCCATCATTACCAATAATCTAAATTTAGATTGAACAAAACTATATAGATGCCATTCCTAGCTATATGAATAACACAGTGTGCTATGTGTTATCACCACTTCTTTTGTATTACCTAATCCATTAGTGAATGTAGCTACATGATACTCTTGAAAAATATTTGGTGGCTTTTTTTATTGCTACCCAACTCTCAGTCATGGGGGAGATCAAAGTTGTTAAAAGAGGATTAATCCCTTCCCATTATCCCTTTTTGTTGGTGTTCATGAGGTTGGACCTCACTTCTTAAATCCATTGCACTGGTAACTATGTCTCGTCGTGCCCATAATATATGATTTGTTGGATTTTCTTCCCCATGCCTCTTAGTGTTTTCCATTCCCTGTTGTTTTCCATTTTCTCCCCTCTGTTGTAAATTTCCTGCCATTGTTTGATAGTGATCTTCTTTATTATTTTCCTTCTACCTTTTGGTGTTTTCCATGGCCTCATGCTATTCATTTTCTTCCATATGCTATAAATTTCTAACCATTATCTGATCACGATCTCCTTTACTATCTTCTCTTTGCCTCTTATTGTTCAGGTGATATGCCCTGGCAATCATTAATTCATTGATATTTCTTCACTTGATTTTATCTTATTCTCCAACTCCAGATAGTTACAAATAAAAAGGAACACTCCTTATATACATAAGGCACCTCTATTTAAATACCATGTACCCATACAGCTTCAATATGGACATCATAGTCAAACCATGGGGAGATATAAGAGATGCTCTAAAAAAATCAACAAAACATCTTGACAAATTAAGCTCTCGTGAATAAAGTGTAACTACACAAAGGTGTGGTCATGGAAGACTAATTACATTGAGTGTGTAATGAAAACATATTTCTGGCATGTTTTTAATGCTACCAAAACTCAACACCTTCCTCAAACTCCACAACCCTTGTTACAAAATTTCCACTATTTCTTGTAACTATGAACTCAAAACATTCTAGTTGAGCCCATAAAATCAAAGTGTCCAATCTCACTCATTTACAATTTGTATAAACTAAATTTTCATTCAAATATACATATTTATATAGCATTCAAACTCTATGAATCCACTTATAGAATTTGTTTTTATGCTCGGTGTTCACAAAACTAGTCATTACACAGATTTAAAATTCAGCAATAGAAGAATAGTTCAACGTGTTCTGATCTCGGGCACTTACCATCACCTGCAAATATACACTAGTGTGAAATAAATCACAACTATTCATATGGGGATATGTGGCACAATAAGTGAGTTTATCAGATGAATATGTAGTCCAAGAAGAGGATAAGTACATCAACAACTTCGTCCAAGCGAACATAACCAATTTTATAAGTATAGATATTTTACATTTTGGAAGGTTTTTCTGCATATGGGTTTAAATTGTGTAAAATCATGATGCTAATCTTGCAACTATTCATTGGAATCACAAGTGTTTAGTCTATATTCGCCCAAAAAGTTTGCCAAAATAATTTATGGGTCCAAAATTTATGAACTTAACACCTAACTGATTTATAATAACATAGAAAAACCTCATAATTGAGTCCAACAACTCGGAATGAGTGGTCAACAAGATTAAGTAACCCCTGCATGTAAGAGGATATTTGGATGAACACAAGTCTGTTCTCCAATAATTCTCCTTGGCTCACAAGCCCATGATGTGCAATATGTGTCATTTTCCAATACATTGACACATACTCCAATATAATTCCATGTAAAAATGCTTATATCCCAATGTATATGAATCTATTGTGAGATAATATGTCATGAACCGAAGTGTTCCCTCATAGAATGATCCTTGGGGTATAGGTCAATGTTGTTCAGTCTTTATCATTGTCCAATACATTGACACGTATTCAAACATGCCATGTAAAATTCCATAAATCCAAATGTATATAAATTTGTTTTTTAGATGAGTCTTTATCATTGTCCAATACACTGACACATATTCCAATATTCCATGTAAAATGCCATAGATCCATATATAGATAAATCTATTTCTGAGATGATATGTCAATGGAAGCAAGTGTGCCCTCCAAGAATGACCTTTGGGGTACACACCCACATTGTCATTATCCAATAAATTGGTACATATCCCAATATGCCATGTAAAGTGGCATAGATCCCAATGTATGTAAATTTATTGGGGAGGCCACAATTTCTCCTCAAAAATAAGAAAAATTTCTAGGATGATTTTGAAAAAATAGGATGACACATTTTGTAAATGGGTCAACTTTCTAGATTTTGGGTGTAACGGTTATTGGTGGTGTTGAATCCATTTCCACCAACTCCAATATTTTTTAAAAATTTTCTTCTTGATGGCGCTAAATCTATTTCCACCAATTCCCATATTTCTTTAAAAGTTTCTTCACTTTGGTGGAAAATATGGCCTATAAATTTATTTCTAAGACTATTTGTGGTTATATACTAAATTGACACATATTCCAATATGCCATGTAAAATAACATAGTTAAAAATGTATATTAATCTATTTGTGAGAGGATATGTCCATAAACGCAAATGTTCCCTCAATGAATGCTCATTCACAACAAATGCATGAAATGGAGGTCCAATATATTGATACATATTCCATTCTAACATTTAAAATGACATAGACCCAAATATATTGATGAGCCTTGGTATTGCAACAATAATGTTGCAACTCCCAAGGCTAGTGAATTTAATTATCAACCCAGGGTTTTTACAAACTTAAGAGGTATCACCACTATATGTGCAACATACAGTGTGTCCTTCCTTTGTTTTCATGATGTAATGGAGTGCATGTAATGAAATCAAATCCTAAACTAATTGTAGAAAATGAAATGGTCGAAATGGAACCTTAAGCTATTGCCAAAAAGAAAGTACAAGGAAAATACCTATTCTAATTGCATAAAGACCATGAACTAAATGTAAACAAAACCTAGCTTAACCATATTTATCACATGTGATTATTTAAACTAACTCAACATGGAATCTTATATAAGGAGTATTAATTGTTGCATGCATGTGCTAATTAAGAAATAAAAAGAACTATTTTTCTTTATCTTTTCATTTGATGAATGTAAATGCTAATCTTCACTTGTTCTTTGGCAGGGAAGACAAGGATGGAGGAAGAGGGTTAAAATGGTCTTTATGGCATGGAGGTCAAGTAGGGGCCTAATCCTAGCTTCAGTGATGATTGTTCTCAATTCGGTCTCAAAAAATCCTGCTAGAGGATTTCCTACTGGAAAACTATAAGATGTCTACATGATCCCATGTTTTACTACACGAAGAGGCTGAAATATTAGGAAGTAGTATAGAAGATGGAATAAAGCTTGAGAAAAGTGGATAATGGGATAATAGGACTTGGAGGTGGTGGACACTGCCCAGAACTCAAGCAAGGGCTTCAAGATGGTTGGATTGTCTTAATGTAAATGATAATTTTTGCTTAGAAAACAAGAATTCGGATTAAGATTGTAGTGGATTTTGGAGACATGGGTGGATAAGGCTTGGATGAGGCAAACGAGATGAATTCTCCCTACAATGTAGAAGCTCCTACAAGATGAAAGAAAAGGTGAAAGAATAGAAGAGTTGAGACAAAGCTAAAATGTATGACAAAAAGAGGACTCAAAAGAGAAAGATATTCTACTCTAAGGAGGACATTTAGTAAAATGAGTCCAATAGTGAAGACTTATCTAAGGGATAACAATAGGAGTGCACACTAATGACATTTGAGTGTGAGACTAAGTTGGAAGAAAAACCAATTTCTCATAAAGGAATGGTGGAACTAGAGGAAGAGGAGGTGATGAAGACTGAGAAGAAGAGAAAGATACTAAAATAGAAACTCTTGAGAGGTGAAGAAAGTATGTATAACTCCAATAATGAATAATTTATAAATTATAAAGTTAATCTAGAAGAGACTCTCAAGCTTAAGGATATTTTAGTTTAACAATTAAAGGATAAACAAAATAGTTATGATAGACTCGAGGATGAAAATGAAGCACTAAACCTAGAGGGGTCAAAATGTTAAAGAATGGCTAGTTTAGATGCATAGATGAAGTTGTCATCTCTATAAAAATTCATCTTGAAGAATCAAGGAGAAAATAGGAGCTTATTATAAACTAGATAGTTGAATGGGAAAGGAATTATCAAGAACTTGAGGAAGAAGTTGAATCTTTCAGAAAAGATATTATGAAAATCAAGCCTAATATAGATTTATAACTTATATTCACTAAAGGCTCGGAATAGTTGGTTGATACCCTCATCTCATAAAGGCCATGAGCATGAAAAGTTAGTCTAAGATATAAAGAGTCTAAACAAACTTCAAAAAGAAAACAAAGTTACAAATCCATGAAACAACGAGACTTGGAGCTATGTGAAAGCACTTAAAAGAAAAATAAAAAAGTGACAAAATTACATATTCACGAAACAAGGAGCCTTGGAGCTATGTGGAAGCACTTAAAGGAAAAGCTAGTATAATTGAAAAAGTGACCAGACTTAGACAAAATTAGAAGGATGTAAACCCAACCATGATAGAGACCTCACCTCAACATAGACCTTATGATTACCAAGCAAGAAAAAACTAAATATCAATAGATATATTCAACCTCAACAAAAGCATTAATTTAATCTCAATCATAGAACCTTACAACATTTATCCAAATTCCAACTTTAACTCAATTTACTCAAAGTGATTCTCTACAGTCGCCCTAGGGGTATTATCTTTTATTGGTTTTCCATGCGCAGGTGAATAGGAGACCACTACAACATAGGCCTCCCATGCATTCCCATGTTTGCTTCGAGAGAACATTCACGTCTCATCCTAAGTCCAAAATTACTTGGTCCATTTCATACTCTCCAATCTACGCGGATAACCTCATTTCTCTTCTTGTTCTTGTCTTATGTTTTCCAATCTTCCATACTACGCATGGTTCTCCTTGCACAGTCCTAACGCATCTATTGATGAGCTCCTACAATCCATTTACAGCCTTACTGTCATGCAACAACTTCATGCGTGTTTCGAGGAACATTGTGAGCATTGATGGGTCCATTTTTGGCTACGCTCTGCCTTTGCTTCCTGAAGCTCTTCTTAGCTTCCATAAAAGTTTCTTGAGCACGCTCCAAATCAAACTTCGTTTCCTTCATCGGAGCTTTGCAAACCCAAGTGTCATCTACTAGTTGTTTGCCTTTATCATCTCCCGTCGTAATTCCACTTCGAAGCATAATATTCACATTTGGATTGTCCTTGCGCAGCTTAGACCTCATCATTTGCACGTTCTAAGTTGGGGGAGGTGGTATCGCTCCCTTGTCGTGTATCCTAGCTATCAGCGTAGGACAATCCTCCGTCTTGTGATTAAACAAGGTACAATAGAGACATGATGAACATGTCAGATTCATATAATCACATGCATAATGCCCTGGCCCTCCACAATTGTAGCATATTAGTTGTTTGTGACCTCTTCGAGGCCCTCCTCCACCTCTTCCTTGTTCGCGCCACTCAAATCCTGTGCACGCCATCCTTGCACCCTGATCTAGGGGCCGCCTTTCGGCTTGAACCCTCTAGGTGGGAATTCTATCCATCATTAGCTCATAACTTCTACATGTCCGCTCATCATTTCCCACCGACCTACAAAAATCACAAAACAACTATTGCGATGTCTGCATGTACTTCTGCAATAGATGAAAATTGTCCGTAGCATGCTTTTCTCCTATTTGACAAATCACACACCACAAAGTAGGCGTCTCGCTTGGTCCTACCTACGCTTCCAACCTTACTGGAATCGGCCCTCCTCCCGCAAGGTAATTCACGAACACCGGGCAGTGGTCCATATCATGACCCTGCTCCTTACATTTCACACACCACACCTCTTTGCGTACTTCGAGTCAAGCTGTCATGTCCTGATCTAGGCAACAGAACCATTTGTTGGCTTGATGGGGCCTCACCGAGGTTTGGTGTTAATTAGCAAAGAAATCCCTGTACTACTGGTAGTTTTGGCAACAACCTGCGGAGCGGGGACTTAGGTCTCACCCAAAGCAGTATGGGGGGATGCCAGAACCAAGTTTCCACACCTTTGAGATGTGTGAGGGGTTGAATTAGTCCAACTAGGAGTGCCTCCGCACAGGTTACTTCGCGTACTCTTCTAACTTGTCATCCCTTCGTATTCTACTATATTCACCTTCGTGCATCCCTAACCAGGGATTCAGGTTCTTCTGCACTACTTAAGGGAGTGGTTTGCGCTCTTTTCCTAAGTTCTGCCACAGATCTTACTTATCTTCTTATGAGTGTTAGTTAGCTTCGTGTAAGGAGCTACTTATCTTAGATTTACTTATTCAATACATTCATATAATTTCGCGCAACAAATAAATAGTAAGCTTGCAATTCATACCCAATATACTTAAATGCATAAACAAGAAAAGATATACAGAGTGATAAGAAACTTCTCTTTTATTACTTCTTCAATCGGTTACAGACTCAACTCACCTTGCACACTCAACTGCAATGGTCCATGCACTTAGCTGTAGACTACTTGGCCTTTGTACACTTAGGTGCAGAGCCTTCTCCTACTCTATGACCCAAAAGACTCAATTCTACACTTAGACTCAATGCTTCTATTCCATCAACTTCCTTACTATTATATTACTTCTTACAACTTAGAGCCTCGCTCTATTTATACAATCCCATGGTTTGCGGACCATAGGTAGATCTCAAGCCGACATTACATAACAAAATTGAGGGAAAACAACCCTCTCACTCAATTACAACTTCGTGCTCTGTGCCCATAAATCGTGGAGTCTTTACATTGGACTTAGTCAAAACTTGGGATTTAAGCTCCAAAAACTACCTTGGGGGATCCTGCGCCCAACACTGTAGGATGCAATTTCAAAACTTTGAGATCCAAAATTATAGAAATATTTTAAATTCAATATTGAGCTCCTATAAAATGAAACAAAAAAGTGTGTAGTATTTTTTAAATTTGCATAAGTTTTGTTTGACAGAGTAGTTTGAATTAATTAAAATGGAATTGTGAATAAAAATTATCATTAATTGATGACCCAAAGAAATAAAATGGAAACACCTAGTAAGAAACCATAAATCTCTTCTATGATACATGAAGAAGAGGAAGAAATGCAACATGATATATCAAAATTACTAGAGGAAGTGAAACAAATTTCGCTCTCACAAAAAGTAATTGAAGCTAAGATGGAAGGTTTGAAGAATGGACATATGGATTTATATAATATTATATAAAAATGATTGGATATTTTTACAACTACAACCATACAAACAAATGTCCCTCCAACAAGCTAAGAAGGATAATAAATTATGACCAAAATATTACAGTTTGTACAAGGTGTTGCAAAATATTGGTACTATGGCATAAAAATTGGAGCTTCCTACATCTTCGTGAGTGCACCAAGTTTTCTATGTTTCATGCTTAAAGAAGGTTACGAGTTCAATCAATATTTCTAGAACTCGGTGAGAAGGAAAGATCATATCTCAGAATTGGAAGTGAGAAGTAGAGAATTGGAAGGGAGAAGTAGGAGCAAGGGGAAGCATAATTTAAAGCCTCAAAGAAATCGAAAGAGCACAAAAGACTAGATGATCAAATGGTCGGGTTCTTAAGGAAATGCAAAAGGTGGTGGGGAAAATACTAATATAAGCCACCATTTAAGTGTTTCGAATGTGGTAGAATAGGACTTTTTTCTTGTAAACTTCCATATAAATTCAAGAAGAAAGAAAAGGTGAAAGAATAGAAGAGTTGATATAAAGTTAAAAAGTGTGAGAAAAAGAGGACTCAAAAGAAAAAAGTATTCTTTTCTATGGAGGACAATTAGTGAATTGAGTCCAAGAGTGAAGAATTATCTAAGGGATAACAAGAGTGCACACTAATGACATTTGAAGGTGACACTAAGTTGGAAGACAAACCAATTTCTGATAAAGGAATGGTGGAAACTAGAGGAAGAGGAAGAAGACTGAGAAGAAGAACAAGCTACTAAAAGAGAAACTCTTGAGAGGTGAAGAAAGTATGTATAACTCCAATAATGAAGAATTTAGAAATTATAAAGTTATTCTAGAAGAGACTCTCAAGCTTAAGGGTATTTTAGTTTAACCATTAAAGGATAAACAAAAGAGTGACGATAGAGGGGAGGATGAAAATGAAGCACTAAATCTAGAGGGGTCAAAATGTTAAAGAAAGGCTAGTTTAGATGCATATGATGGAGTTGTCATCTCTCTAAAAACTCAAGTTGGAGAATCAAGGAGAAAATAGGAGCTTCTTATAAACTAGATAGTTGAATGGGAAAGGAATTATCAAGAACTTGAGGAAGAAGTTGAATCTTTGAGAGAAGATCTTATGAAAATCAAGTCTAAGATGATTTATAACTTATATTCACTAAAGGCTCTGCATAATTGGTTGACACCCTCATCTCATAAAGGCCATGATCAAGAAAAGTTAGTCTAAGATATAAAGAGTATCAACAAACAAAGTTGCATATCCATGAAACATGGAGCCTTGAAGGTATGTGAAAGCACTTGAAAGAAAAATAAAAAAGTGACAAAATTACATATAGAGGAAACAAGGAGCTTTGGAGCTATGTGGAAGCACTTAAAGGCAAACTAGTATAATTGAAAAGGTGACCAAACCTAGACAAAATTAGAAGGATGTCAACCCAACCATGTTTTAGACCTCAGCTCCACATAGAACTTATAATTACCAAGCAAGAAAAAAATAAATATGAACGCATATATTCAACCTCAACAAAAGCATTAATTTAATCTCAATCATAGAACCTTACAACACTTATCCAAATTCCAACTTTAACTCAATTTTATTTTTTTTAATTTATGTTATATTGTAAACACTCCATTATAAAATCTGTAAGTCTAATCAAAGTCATTATATAATATTATGAAATCTGTAATCATTATACAATATTATAAAATCTGTAATTCTAATCAAAATCATTATATAATATTAGTTAACAATCAATATCGTAAGTTCTCAACTAAAATTGAAAAAATTGAGATGAACTTTCGCATTTTTCTCAACTAAAAGACATCGCATTTAAGAATCACCATAATCATTATTTAAACCATGAGCTTTTTTTACCACAAACGTTAATAAAGTTTAATTCATGCACATTCGAACAATTCATGCACATTTGTTCATAACACTTGCAGGTGATATTGAGGAGTCTATACTATCAAAAATGAATGCGCAGATATGATATTCATAAAATTCAAGTAATTCTGAGATATGAAACAGTGAATGGGCATTGAGGAGTCTATACTATCAAAAAAAAAATGCCGAATATAGCATCACTGTAGAATCTACTGGACCATACGCAGCCTATGCCATGACAACATGCCGTGAAACACAGATGGAAATATTGAATGGGCATCACTGTAGAGTCTATACTATCAAAAATAAAGGCCGAATCTAGCATCACTGTAGAATCTACTAGACCATACGGAACCTATGCCATGACGGCTTGCCGTGAAAATGTTGTGCGTCTTTTCATCATATGCAAATCCTGTATTTCCAAAAGCGAGAACGTTCTCTCTGATTTTGGACCAATTTTTGCTGAGCTTTGCGAGGCATTGTCCTGTAACAATGCTGCTTATATTGATGGTGTAGGAATCATATGAATCATAGGAATCATAGGGTGTCTTACAAATAGAAATGATGATATCCTGTGATTTTGTAATGTGAGATCCACGGGAAAAGCCATGCAATGCTGATATCCGGTGGTCTTCAAGTCTCACTAAAATCTCTCCTTCTAAATTACACACATTAACTGTTTGGCTACAACAGTCCCAGCAAAGTAGTGCGGTCGGCATGCAGTGCAAATATTTGTTTTCTTTATGCGAACAGGACTTTCACCGCTAATATCCATTACTTCCAGCTCCCCCATTACTCCCCGTTGCAAAACCATTCTGTCATAGCCACATAGTTCAACGAATACCCAACAACTCTCTTCCAGGAAAAATTCTTTACAAAAAATTCCATCGCTTTTGGAATAAATCCTGAACAGAGTGGATTTTCCTTTGACCTTTTCACAGATCACGATTTCAGTATTTCCTGGACTTCCAAATGTAAATTCAGGATCTAGAAGTCCACCTTTTGATGTTAATTTGCTATCTGGGTATGAAATTGCAAACAGATGACTGTAATTTTTCAATTCAAAGACCTTGAACACCCCCCTTTCTGACAAATTATAAATCACGCCCCTGCAATTTGCAATATCAAATTTCCAATGACAGATTACGGACTCACCCTCGAACAACTTTTCGTGGGTTGTAGCTCCTATTTTTATGCATTCAATTGGAATGCTTATAATCCTTCGCCTTCGCGGACCCTCAGTAACCATGATCAGAGACTCATTATGCGGATTATAAACGTGAAACAAGGATTTCCATGGTAGCTGGCTCGTAATAGGCCGTTCATTATCTATTTCTAGACGCTGGTGCACAGGGGGCTGGCCATCATTACCATAATCTAAATTAAGACTGAACGGAACTATACAGGTACCATTCCTGGTCACATGAATATAACACACTATGCTATGTGTTATCACCACTCCTGTTATGTTACCTAATCCATTAGTGAATGCAGCTACATGATACTCTCGAAAAATATTTGGTAGCTTTTTGTTATTGCTACTAAACTCTCGGTAATGGAGCAGATCAGAACTATTAAAAGAGGAGAAATCTCTTACCATTATTCCTCTTTGTTGCTGTTCATGACGTTGGACATCATTGCTTAAATCCTTTGCACTCGTAACTACGTCTGGTGGTGCCCATGATACAAGATTTGTTGGATTTTCTTCCCCACGCTTTTCAGTGTTTTCCATTGCCTGTTGTAGAATCACAATAATGGACTTTGAATGTATCTATCAGACAATTACACCCACCCACGCTGGTTTTTCTCTTTAGGATCAAAATTAGAAAAAAAATAGATAGTTAGAAGATGTTCACAATCCTTAGCTCTTATCTCCTTTTTAAAGGCGGGATGAACTCTCTAGAACCCTTATTTTATTGTTTTCCTCAAAAAAAGAAGGTCAATACCATGGGTCAATACCATGGGCTCATTATGGTATAGACCCATTTTGGAGAGTCTTTATAGTAATAGTCTAAGGATTATGCTTTTTTTCCCTCATTTATGGAAATTCCCACCATATTTTCAAAAACTTTGTGAGAGATTTTTGTAAATTCAAGTAAAACCTGTGTAAATTCATAATTTTAGGTGTGGTCGACTTTTTTGATGGTGCATAATCCAATTCCACCATAGAAAACATGATTCAAACACAGCCTCTACAAGATTTTATGAGATTTTTTCCGAGAATTCTTTCAATTTCGGACCTCAATTCGTGGGCTCTTTATCATTGTTCAATACATTGACACATTCCAATATGCCATGTAAAATGGGTAGTAGTCTAACTAGCGGGAAGAATTGCCCGGAAAGTTATGGAAATTCTGGTCCTATTTAGAGAAAATTCAGCTAGGATTTTTGTAAGTCCCACTTATATTTGTTAAACTTCAAAATATTAGGTGTCCTAGATGTTTTTGATGGTGTCCTAGATGTTTTAGATGATGGTCAATCCATTTCCACAATCAAGAACAAGATTCAAAAAGTGCCTCTGCAAGATTTTTTGAATTTTTTTTTTGGGGATTCCGACCACTTTTGGCTGTACTAGCAATAGCCATTACTTAAAATGGCATATTAAAAAGGTAATTTAAATTACCCAAATTTAAATTACTCAAATTACCCAACTTTAAATTACCCAAATTTAAATTAAAAAGTAAATTTAAAATTTAAATTCAAATTACTCAAATAAACATCACTTTTATCAAAATAACCGTATATATATTTTACATTTAAATTAATTTATTAACACAAGCTTTAATAAAATTTAAATTAAAAAAGTAAATTTAAAATTAAAATTAAAATTAAAATTAGTCAAATAAACTTAGCTTTTATCAAAGTAACTGTATATATATTTTATATTTAAATTAATTTATTAACACAAGACTCAATAAAAGTTAAATTAAAAAATAACGTTAAAATTTAAATTTAAATTATACAAATAAATGTACTTTTATCAAAATAATACATTGACACAAGATTTATTTTCATATTGACACAATCTTTCTCACAATTCAACATTTACCATGGTTAATTTTCATATTGACCCAATCTTTGTCACAATCCGAAGTTGGTCCATGGTTGACCATGGTTGAATTTCATATTGAGAGAATCTTTGTCACAATGTGGCAATGGACCATGGTTTAAGATGGATGACCATGGTTGTCACAATGTGGCATTGGAGAAAGAGACAATCTTTGTCAAAATGTGACCATGATGATTCACCATGCTTTACCATGATTGGCCATAGTTAACCATGGTTGACCATTGTTGACTATGGTGGAACATGATTTTTTTTTATATTGAGACAATCTTTGTTACAATGTGAAATTGGACCATGGTTGACCATGATTATAAACCCCACAAATTTCTACTAAATCATAGGACTAATAATATAAACCCTAGGAATATGAACCATTAGATTAATAAACCTAAGGGATTGATATTATAAAACCAAGGGATTAATATTATAAACTCAAGGTATATAAACCCTAAGATAAATATTATAAACCCAAAAATAAACATGGTTGACTATGATTGATTTTCATATTCACACAATCTTTGTCACAATGCGATGTTGGACCATGGTTTACCATGATTTATTTTCATATTGAGACAATCTTTGTCACAATACCACGTTGGGTTGGATCATTCTGATCATGATTGATTTTCATATTGAGACAATATTTGTCATAATACGATGCTAGACCATGGTTAACCATGGATGACAATGGTTGTTACATTGTGACATTGGAGAAATGCATAATCCTTGTCACAATGTGACCATAATTATTCTAGAGTTCCATAACTCTTTTGTTTTGACACCCCTTTTCCTCCATTTTCCTCTTTTTCATCATCATTATCAACTCAATAAAGGTAGTAAATCATAGATTTTGATAAGCTAAAACCTCTTACATGCCTTATTTTTCATATTTGTTAATGTTCCTTATTGTTATGTTCAAGATTGCATTAGCTATGGAATTAACATGATTGTGCACCTATTTTATAAATCTGTAGCTACCTCCATGGTTCGCGGGGTTTTACTACGCTAATGAAGCAACTAAGCACATGGGTAGTTGAGGATCGATCCCCTCATGGATCTTCGCCTATTCACTCGAGCCAATTCACCCAAGGAATCACATAGTGGCATGGTCAAAGACACAAGTCAAACATGTAGAAAAAAAAGTCTGAGTATGTCACATTTCTTCGATTTGCTTTCCAAATAGAAAATCGACGAAATTACGCCTTTCTGTGTAGTTTCAAATTTGAATAAGGATTGAACAAAAGACGTGTAGGAATAAAAGTCTCACATTGTTGAGGACGGATTTCATATAAATATCTAACCTCTGTAAATGATAGTAGGGAGGAAGTAATAGTTAATTGCTAAAGAATTGTGAATAAAACTTTGTTCTTGTATTAATTTGAACTTATCTTTATGTGATTCAATGTGTACGTGTTACACAGTGATTTGTCACTCTCGTGTCACTCCCCATTCCTAATCTTGGAGAACCCTAGTAGTGACTACTCTCTTATACTTTCACCATGAAACTTATGCTCTTGCATCCCTTGAAGTTTGAAGAAATAAGTCCCCACTCCCTTCACGACATTTCCAAAGAATCCTTCTTAAAACAGAGTTTTCAAGATCAACACTCTTTCTGAGTGTCTCACCTGCGCCGATGGGAGAAGTTTACACTATGACCCGCGCTCATGAGTGCTACTACTAGCCCAATACCCATGTCGGTCTATTCCTGGAAATTTTATAAAAAGGAAACATAGTTTCATGTCTAGAAACTTCTAGTGCTGATGTGTTGGATGTTCGTTGGGCTCGATAGAGCTCAGGAGGTCTCTTTGGACTTTTTTCCCCATTAAAGATGGAAACAACCAAAGAGATAATCCCTCTCCCATCATAATAGGAACCATCTCACCTCTATCAAAGCTATATAAACTCCTCCTTTTCCAAGTTGAACTCGTCTTTTTGGAGCTTGAATGTTATGAACACCAGCTCAAGAAAAGATAGAAAAGATAGATCAATGCCTTGGAATTCAGCCTCTTCGATGGGGAAACCTCCTTTACATTACATAAATGAACAATTCTTGGATGATACAAATGAAAATACCTCCTTTCTTTATATAGGAGTCTAAGGGGTCATAACATAATCAGAGCCTACATGACAA
>APFE030782504.1:0-22008 GCA_000404065.3 Pinus taeda
GGGGGGGGGGGGGGGGGGGGAATACCAAAATATTGTAATCATTACATGATACGCCGATTACCGTCATTTCTTACTTCTCACGGCAGTGTCTCGTCACCCTATCTGTGTCTTATTGTGTCATAACTTCATCTGCAACATCCTACTCTGTTTCGACTACGGCAACTCGGCTCTGCACTCTGCATTTTGCTGAACCAGTGACTATGGGAGGAAATGCTGTTAGACATGAACCTAGCTCAACGACATTATTGGAGCTTTACCAGGAGGCATACCAAATCTTTCTACAAGCAGGATGGGTGGACTATTTTCGAAGGCTTCCAGATTTTGATTCTCAGCAGGTTCTGGAATTCACATGCAATTTGAGGGAAGGATACTCTACTGTTCAAGGAGTGCGAATTCTAGTAACAGAGGAGGATATAGCGCAGGTTTCAGGGTTACCAACCAATGGTACTCATTGGTTCAGTCGGAAGCATCTCATTCTCAACGTACAACAAGATTTTCTGCTACCAGGGGAGCGTGTCGAACTTAAAGGCAGGGGTGTTGCACTTCGTTCACTACCACCGCCATGGCCGAAGGTTACAGAGTTTGTTAAGCACTACTTCACCTGCAAGGGACGTTATCAGGTAGTCTACCAACACGACTTTGTGTTATTGAATCATTTAAAGCATGGTCGTTTAATAAATATGCCATACTATCTGCTTGGCTGTCTAAAAAATATGGCACACTATTCCGTGAATGTAAGGCACCCACTCCTCTCCCTCACGCACCATCGTTTGGTTCAGCTCTTAATTCATAGAGGCTTTGCCCTGCATAATCCCCTTCCCCTTAACAACCCTCCCCAGCAAGCTGCTGAAATCCTTCAACCAGTAGAAGAAAATCCCCAGCAAGCTACTGAAATCCTTCAACCAGCAAAAGAAAATCCCCAACAAGCTGCGAAAATCAGCAACCAGCAGCTGAACACCCAAATTGAGCACTGAAAATATGCAAAAGACCCCACCCCTTAATGAAGCTGAATCATCCACTCTCTTCGCCCATATTCCCACCGATAATTCGAATGACAATACCCCCATTATTATGCTCAAAAGGAAAAGACAAGAGAAAGTTGCAACCCCACTAAAGAGAAGAATGAGGGCCTCAATTAAGGAAGTCGCTATTTCTGATAATCCCCCTACCCTAAGGAAAAGTGCTCGTAAGAGAAAAACCACTGTTTTTCCTACTTCCTTACCTCGGCGATGAACAAGGACGTCTGCAGCAACTGAGGCCATTTCCCCAAATTCCCCACCTATCATCCTAAAATCCCGTACTCCGCCTAGCCTTGAACCTTCACCTTCCTCACCCTTGGGTGCCGAAATGCAAAGCGTTCATGATTTTGTGACATCATTTTTTTCAAAAGATGCAGCTGCTCCACAAGAACCAGCTGCTGATTCATCTAAAATAGACACCCAAGACGATGTATGGCATGTGGTTGCTCCACAAGAACCAGCCATTGACTTAACAAGTGTTACACAAGAACCACCTGTTGGGAAACAAAAGGAAGACGACCTAGATGTGGCTGTTACACAAAAACCAACCACTGACTTAACAGGTGATACACAAGAACCACCTGTTGAGGATGCAAATCATGAAGTCGCCACCGAACAACGATCCTCCCATCCACTGGAACCTGCAACTGCTATAGAAGGCCCGGTTACTTTAACCTCCCTTTAGGAAGAAAACGAGTTTTTACAATCTGAAATTGAGGCTTATAAGCAAGAGCTAACAAGGGAAAGGGAAGCTTATGAAAAGGAACTCAATCTGTACATGTTAGCTCAGGTAGCATCTGCAGCTAAAAAGAGTGCAGAAAAGGATCGACACAATGAATACATGTGCAGTGAATGTGGTGATCTCTATTCTCGAGCTGGTTATAAGATAATCGAAGTTCCGTTGCCTAGAGCCAGTACGGTATCTCCTCCTGTTATAGTTAAAAAGGAATACCCTGCTGTTACACAAGAACCAGCAGGGTCTTCAAAGACTTTGGAGGAAGAAATAAAACCACCCCGGCCTACCCTACTTGTTACAGAGCAGAAACCAGTACCAAAGTCTTTTAAGACTGTGTGTACCCAGACTAAATCTCGATGTGTAAGCAATGCTCACGCCCAGACTGAACCTCGATGTCTAAGCAATGCTCACATCCAAACTAAACCTCGATGTGTCAGCAATGCTCACACCCAGACCGCCAGTTTTCAAGAACTGAGGAACACATGGAAGACAGAGTATAATCTCTCACAAGGAAAGACATTTCAGCAACAGAAGTCATTATGGCTCAACTATGCATACAAAAATTGGGAAGTTCTTGAACAGTCTCGTGCATAACACAAGGAAAACAAGAAGCTAAAAACCAAACTGTCCCTTATCTTTGACTTGGTCCAAAGGTTACTTGCCACTAGGAAACCATTTTGTGTTTTTGAAAGAACGCTTAGCGTTCCTCCAAGTGAAAGCAATCAAAGATGGACGACCCCACCAAGTGTCTACACCTCAGCAGTTTATTGAGACCTTTGCAGAAGCAACGAATAGTGAGTAGAACTTGTTGTGTGAACTCTATCTTCACAATGAGGCTATGCCTGAAGATAGGAAGCTTAATTTAGTTCCTCTCGTTGGTGATATTCAAATTAGAGCCTTCATTTCTTTTTTTGTTAATCAGCTTACTTGGCAAAATGCTTTTATGTCAGCAACACACAATGAGGAGAACTGTCTTCTCTGGATCCAAGCTGAGCCACAAAATGCTGTTGTTTTTATCGCCAAACATCAACGAATTCTACAAGAGCCAGGGATGACTGACCATATCAGGAAACTACAGGCAGCAGTCTTGGAGGACTGCCAATACTATGTCAAAAATAAGGGAACTCTGGCCATAAAAGCAAATAATCTATTTTGGGAACATTGTCCTAAGGAGAGAAGGGAGTAACACCCCTTTAACCCTCTCAATCTTCAGGCAGCAATCTCACGAATACCTAATTATGCTAAATGTATTTGACAGTGTTCTGAGAAATGGATTGGTTATCACTTTCACTTCCCTCTTCTATGGCTACCAGGACAACAATACAAGGCTCAGTTCAAATTGACCAAAAAGGAGGAGCTTGCAGCATGGCAAAAAGTTCAGAGTGTCCAAGGGTTCAGAGACATGGTTGACATCACTTTCTATACTTACTGCATAAGCAATTTGCACTGTTCATCCCAGTATTCAGACTCAGATTCAGAGTAGAAGTTGCATGGGGACATGCAATCCTTTCAATTGGGGGGATGTTAGGACCCCATATTGTCTCTCTTTCACCTTATATTTTGTCATAATATTACCCTTTTCAACCCATATTTGAAAGTCCTTGCTAGTGTTTTGACTCAATCATTCTAAAGGTATACAGTGACTCTTCTCATTGCTATATGTTCAATTATTTAACACATAATCATCCTATCTTTATAATTGATCTTTGAAGTTTACTGAGTTGCTGAACAATTAAAGAATGATGTGCAGACAGCATTGTTGAAACTACCTAAAGCTGGCAGGACTATCTTTTGCAATTGCTGAAATAGCAGGAACAGCACGCGAATCTCGAAGCTGAAACAGCAAGAACAACTTGCAAATCTCAAGGAGACATTTGAGATTTGCGTACCAGATTTGACAACAACAAAGGAACCTGATCGATCACTGAGGAAGCTGTTACATTGGTTGAAATGTTCATAATCTAAATTACTGTAACATCATTCTGTTGACGGGAAACTGATTTCCCTATTTTTGTATAAAGGGTTGAACTAGAATCTGTAATGAAAATCTTTTGTAATAGATGTCTCCTCTATAAAGGGGAGACATCTACATTAGAAGAGGGGGGGGAACAAGCTTCAACACAAGGATTGTAGTTGAAGGAACGAGACTGAATCTTTTCTGTAATATGGTATATTGATGAATGAATAGAGTTTTGTTCTGAGTATCTCATCTTAGTTTTTGTGTCCTGGGGGAATCTTGTGAGAAGGACCGGGCCCACCTTCATCACAAGATTCACCCATTCTCTTTCTGTTGTGTGTTAAGTGTGATTTGTGTTCATACCTTGTTAACAAGTACTGTTTCTGAATGTTACTTTACTTTTGCTGAAACTCTGTTTCTCTTTTAATCAATTGATGCTATTTCATGAATGCCTCATCGATGATTAGGTTTACGGAGTGAATTGGTGAACTAGATAACAAAGGCAGGTGCTGAAGGTTCCTACTCTAGGGATAGGGTCCTGATCCTTTGTTACAGAACAACCATTGTTTTCTTTTGCAGATTTATTCTTTTTTTAAATATCCATCTCTTATTAGATATCTGCAATAGAGTATAGTTGTTGTAACACACAGTAAAGATTTAACAGGGCGTGATTTATTTATACTACAGCTTTTAGTGCTATTAAAATTGAGTACATACAGTACGTAGTTGCCTTTGAAATAATCGGACTTTCCCGGGTTGAAAATTTATGTGGCACTCGACTGTTTAATTAGTAAGCAATTAAAGTGACCAACACTACCCTAAAACACCACTCGTTCCTCAAAGACGAGTCTCTTTTAAGCTCTTTTTAGACTCGTTAAATATGAAAATATTGCCAAGCTACTGGCCTTTACAACTCGTTCAAGTAAGGGGAAGTGCCATCCCTCCTCTACATTTTAATATTTTTAGACCTGAGGGATCATCCCACAAAAAGATCGAGCGCTTTTCTTTTTCGGCTCACTAAAACGATTGAAAAGTCATCCCTTTCGTATTATTTTATACTTTTTCAGACCTAAGGGATTATGCCACGAAAAAGGAATGCTAGATTTTCCTTTTCGTCCATTTTCAAACTCTCTAAACATGAAAAGGACCGAGTTATCCTTGTCGTTAAACTCGTTAAAACAATAGCGACAAACTTGTCCACCCAGACAAGAACGAGTTTCACTGTCACTAGGCTCGCTAAAACATAGTGACAGGTTTGCCCGAAGGCAAATTATAGAACAAGCATATGTTATCATCCTCAAGCTTGACAAAAATAAAGAGGTACTAATCAGCAATGTTTGGGGAAAAAGGGAAGAAAACTTGAAGAATTTTATTGGTAGCAGGTCGCTCTTGAACATGACACTTTCACTCCATGACCATGATTGAGTCGGGTTGGGTTATTCCATTCACCAGTCATATCACCATTGGTCCTCCGTACCATCCATCTTTTGGGGCTAATGCTACAAATCCATCTCAGTGTTGCCAACATGTTCAAGAGAAGTCATTCAGAGAATTGACTACCCAGCTAACACCTCATCCACTGCAATACCTTCACCCTCCATTTTTCGTGGCCACCATTCCTGAACCTTGTATCATCAGATCGTTTTCACTTCCAAAAAATCGTTTGTCATAGATGTGGGATACATTAAGGCCCTCCTACGACGGGTCACTTCTTGTCGACATTAGCTCATTATCTAAGAAGTTGACTTAGGAACAACCCTTTCAATACTTTGAAGCTTGCATGCCTCAATGGAAAGTTTCTCACTTTCGGTGACAGGTTTACATCAATGGCCTTCGACCGAGATATTTTACGTGGTGTTCAATGCCAAGTCCTTTTCCACACCACGTGAATTGTACTATAGTACTTTGAGGGTCATTATCATTATTCGTGATTCCTCTCGTGCCTATTAACAACTTACATCATTGGATGGTAATCAGGCAATGTCCTTCCATGTTCAATTCCAGAACATTTTTTCACATGGATCGACTTGTACTCTGAGTGAAGATTGAACAAGTTTTGAAGACCTCGGATCTAGTTTCACCCATCCGGGCTGCCATATATTCAGAAATATAAAAACATCAAGCGTACACCATTGCCGAACATATGATCATCCAAATCAAAGGATGATGTGTCCATATCATCATTCTGTCACACAGACGGTTGTCTGTCCTATGTACATGAGAATGAATTTATAAAGCTATGCATGGGAATTCCCGCCTCAGCTAGATCATGAAAAAATGTTGTCAAAATAATGTATTGTATTGTATCTTATTACAAGTCACCTCCCAGCTCGGAAAAAACTTTAGATCCTCATAGTAAATCATTTCACCCGACATCAGAAAGATTAACGACGTCATGCTTTAGGGGGCAACTGTTATAGACATTTTTGGGCACCTCAACCCCAATCATAAATGTCTATAAACTGAGGGCTCCTAAGTCCCTAAAAGTGTTGCTTCACTCCCTAAAGGAACAAGGTTAGCTGATTACATCATCTCCCAGAAGTTCTCCACTGAAAACTGCTCATAAATGGTCAAAACTGGACCATACTGAAAGCTCAATGCAGAGTGTGCGATGCATATCACCTTCCCAGTGTACAAGGTGCGATGCATACTGGATTTATCCTCTGTAGGGTGCGATGGTCAGGAATGGAAAAATGGCAGGGACAAAAATGCGAGGTGGAAGATCATGTAATCTTCCAAAAGCTTCCCCTCTGACACTTGCCTCTCTGTTTTCGACCAGGGATGAGTAAGAGATCATCATTATCCAAGTGGAAGCAAGAAATATAAAAGAGAGGACACTAATGAAGATCCCAGAAGATGACTCACCTCTCTGTAATCATCTATATATGGATCCCTCATCACAGAGATCCAGAGGCTGGAATTTTGTATCTTATAGAGAAGTGTTGTTGGTTTTCTGGTGTACATTCATGGTGTTGGGTGATATAAGCTTTGCTTGACGTGAAGAAAAGTTTCCTGCTAGAGGATGATGCTGGGTTAGAACATATGGTTGTAATCCTCTTGCTACTTTTCATCCTAATAAAGCTATTCTTGTTTTCTTCCATATTCTTGTGTACTTGTTTATATATTCATTTATATGGTTAACACACATTTGATCCTATGTTATTTATGAATATAGATCTTTGTTTCTTAGATAGTAGTATGTTGCTGTGATTCCACGGGTTCTTTTTGAAGCTGGGCAGATGAAGAAGAAGTGGCGAAGCTCTATCAAGAAGGAGAGGAAATCAAGCACACTCAGGTTGGTCTTCCTGGTTCTCCTCTTGTCTATTATCATAAAAGAAAACACTAGTAGACTTTACTTGTTTGTTTCTAAGATAACCACCCATCTTAGTCGGAATAGTAGCATCCGAGTGGACACTATTCCCGGTAACAGTAAGACATGGTATCGAACCATGCTATCAAGAAATGTGAACATGGACACTAAGATTAATGGTACTCATCTAGTCTATGTCATTAGACTAGCTCAAAATCAAGTGATTTCTATAAGTTGAGACATATTTTGAAGGTGGCATCTTGAGGTAAGGATTTTTCATTACCCAAGAGTAGAGAAGTAGTCGAGTTGTGGCGAGGTTAAGTTCTGGAACAATCCTTAATTATTCTCAAAATAGTGTTGTTTCTAGGATTATCTATTTTCAATGCTAAGAATGATAATGTTACTCGACAATTGAAAGGAAGAATGTTGCTAACCCAGCTTCAAGAATCCAGTCAAAGGCCATACAATGCAACTAGATTCGAGTAGTAAAACACCTCTATGTTGGATCAAAGTCAAGGAGGTGTATTGAATTATGGAGTGATTTGAGAAATACTTGATAGAGTTTGTGTTGGAGGAAAGCATTAATATCAACTAGGATTCTTGTTATTCACATCCTACAAAGTCCATTTGGAGACTTCCATGCATTGAAAAAGGAGTTTTCATTAGTTAAGCAACTGATCGATGTACAAGGGGTCTATTAAGAGTTGTGGGATTTAATGACAATGAGACCCAGTGGAGGGGATTGGTGTTAGACTAGAAAAGAAAAATATTTGAGCATTTTTTATCTTAGAGAATTAATCCATAGACCTTGGGAATATCAATATTGGTATATTGGTGCACACGCTTGATGCAAATATTTATGCAAGTGTAGACCCCACCCCCCCTGACTCCACTAAATTCAGACCATCAATTCAATCAATGACTAAGATTGAGTATAGAAACCCCTCCCACTAATGTCATAGGGATAGGTCCCCAACACTCCATATCAACCATTGATATCTGAATAATTAGGGCTGTTAGACCAATTTTCATGTTGGCAAGAAGTGCATGTTCACTTGCTAGACCAAGGCCATAAGGTAAACATGCCATTAAGGTTTCAAGATTCCCACATAGAATAATGATGCTAGTCGCTGATTTTGGAATGAGTATTTGAGGAAATCCTTGGAGAGTGTGAAGGTAGAAAGGAAATAATGGAGGCAAGATAGTAGACAACAATGAGTTTCGATCAATAACTTGAATCCACTATAATGAGAAAGTACAAAATTAGGTCTGTTTAGAGGAATAAGGACTAGGGATTAGCGAGAAATTTTAAGGTGCCACTAGAAACAAAAAGAAGGAACATTGCAATGCATTAAGTGGTATCTGAGCAAGTAATGCCTTTAGGGGTTTAATATTGGTGAAAATATTCATTTCATGGCTAATTGTGCAAGAGTATGAAGGTGATGACATCAATTTGAAATTATTCGATGAGTCCTAATTTGGAGGAGATTTATTAGACTAAGGATGATCCAATTGCAAAGGTTTGATGACAAAGAATTATGGGAGGTAAGCATTTGATGGTGAATAACAATGGCTTATTGTTTAAGGGAAGGAGTTTAGGAAAATATTGTTAATAGCATAAACAACCTAGTAGGCTTAGGCAACATCAAATAGGTAGCAAATGTTACAACAAGGGAATTTGTGACAGAGGAAGAAGAACACATGGAGATATTATAGGAAAATAGAAGCTTGTGGAAGAAAACCCTTACATTAGAGAAGATACATTAGGAGTTGTTCCAGCTGAAATTGGAAGAGAGTAAAGGATAAAGGAAGTTCTCAAAGAAAGGCGAAGAGAATAAGTGAAATTCTTAAGAGGTTAGCAGTGTACAATAGCCAGAGGAGTAAAGGAATCTTAGGAAGTTCCAATGGAGGTGAACCTATGTTACCAAAAGGATGATCTAAAGGAGAGAGCTTGGTGAGGTGTCTTATGGAGGCTAGTTTGTAGCTTACAATGAGCATGGAGAAGCTCATGAAAAAGGAGAAAGGAATAACCATTGTTGTTCATGATAAATTTATATGGAAGCCAAAATAGAGTAAAGGAATATATTCCAAATTAAATGGTGTAAGGAGAAGAATGAGTCAAGAGGAATATGATGGAGAGATTGTTGAGTTAAAGGAATGACTCGACATAATAGTGTAGTTGTTGTGGGAAAGGAAGCATGGAGAACATACGCAAGGATGGAATGTGAGAAAGAAATTGAAGTGTCTTATAGTACAATTATTTGTAAATATGTAAAGGAAGATCTTGAAGCATAGTTTTAATTCTTGGATAGAGAGAGAGAAACTCAAGGAAGACGAGTTTAGACAAAGGTCACTAACATAAGAACAAGATCACTATTGTGAACCCAAAAAAGAACCTCTCCTTAGTGAAGATGATAGTGAAGGTGAGGAGTGGAGACTGATGGGATATCTCATGGACTATGTGAAAATTCTAGAACAAAATTTGATTCTAGGAACATTAGCAGAGGCTAATAAGCCTCACATTTTTAGCACTAATCAAATTTGTTCATATGTAATTCATAATCATGACAAAGAAGGACAACCATCTAAATATGTCATGAGAATTGAGGAGAATGGAGGAATGTTTTTTCAAATCATTAAAGGGGGACAAAACAAAAATTCTATTAAAATGGAAGATGAGACATCACTATCTCATAAGGGCCACTAGAAGGAGGCCCATATACAAAATAAAGAATTAGTA
Organism: Pinus taeda; assembly: GCA_000404065.3. NCBI lineage: Eukaryota > Viridiplantae > Streptophyta > Pinopsida > Pinales > Pinaceae > Pinus > Pinus taeda. The sequence goes on from APFE030782504.1 coordinate 9,763, forward strand.
CATCAAAGGGGGTAGGAAGGCCTCATGATTGTGAAACTAAGAAATTGTGTAAAATTTGTAGGTCGAGAGCATGGACAAAGTATCTGGAAAGAAGAAAAGAAGATAAAATTGCTCCAAGGAGATAAATGAGAAAAGGATTCAATCGAGGCTCAAGAACTGCTTCATATAAGCTCTGGCAAGGGGAAATAGGATTTTTTTATAATACAGCCAAGAAGTTTTCTCCAAATAGTTCATAAGAGCTTTTAAATGAAAGCTATGGAAATCTATTATAAAAAATAATGAATATGAGGAGGGAATCCCTATAAGACGTGGAGAACAACTGCTACTAGTGGTTGTTATAAAAGGGAACAATAATGAAGGAGTACCAACAATAAAGGAACTGGAGGAGTCTGGGATGATAAAAGAACTTGAATATTTTATTGATTCATCACATGATATAAAGAATGTTGGGGTTATGGAAGGAGGACAATAAGTGCTCTCAAAAAAAGGAGTAAAGAAGAATCATGAGACAAGTCAGTGTCATGAAAATGAATTTATACTTCATTTTAAATCAAGAGATATGGAGTAGGCACTTGTCTTGAGAGAGACTGTGATGGAAAATAATAGAGGTGAACATAAAATTAATCTCCTAACTGAGTGTAAAGAACCAATTGTTGAAGTGAACATGCTAGAGTTGGCTTGGGAAGATAATCATGAGAGGGTTTATGGAGATGAAGAATAACACTTATATGAACTACTTATGAAGTGTGATTAAAAGATAAATTTGTTGTTGGACTTGAAATCCTTGGAGGAGATATTGGTAAATAAATTGGCACATATTCAACATGCCAAATGAGAGATAGAAGAATGTAATAGCCACAAGTTTCAATCTAAGGTAAAGTTGGATAATGAGATTGATGAGATACAGATGCTAATGAGGAAGGTGCCTAAGAAGAGGCATAACAAGGTGAAGGAGGAAGGCATAAGAAACATAAAATTGAATACACAAGTTTACGTCAGCAAGGCCAGTGGAGCACTACAACATACATTTTGGAAGCCTGCAAGAGTCCCAACAACAATGGAACAATAGGATAGGATGACCAGTGGATAGCAGTAGAACCAAGTGTATGATCCGAGGAGAAGAAACAAGGTGAAGGATCATGACCAAGAGGTCATGGAAATTTTCAGTCTGGGGTGTCTAATGCAAGAGCATTATCAACCCCTAGGGTAACCAAAATTTTCCTTGACCCAAAAAGGGGTCATAAATTTTCTAGAGGAAATAATTTTCCCCCAAATTACAAATTGTATAAATTAGAAACAATTTTTTTTTTATGTAACTACTGTGCCTTGATTCTAGAAGAACCTGGGACTGATAGGTTGTTAGTTAATTTTATGAGTTGGTGTTTGGCAAAATGGGCCTTTATAAATATCACAAGTGCCAAGATGAGTTGTTAACAGTTTAGGTGTAGGAATAGGTGTCCAAGCTAATCTTCCCTTCTGTTAGGATTTTTTTTCTAGATAGTTATATAGATGTCTGATTAGAGGTAATTCTATGAGGTGAGAGGAGAAGAGATCAGAGAATGAAAAGGAGTCTCTAGAATTAGAGAAAAATATGCTCAAGAGGGGCATGAGGGCTCTTGTAGAAAATAGTTGAGGCTATATTTGTTCTCTATAAATACAACTTTTGAATTATAATAGAATTATAATATTTTATGTTGTGTTTTATTTACCTCTATCTTAATATGTGTATTTCCCTTTTTAGAGGGGCATGGGTATCCATGTTAGTCAACTTAACATTATAGCTAGTATTTGTGGTATTACATTTATTGCTGAGGGGGAAGTGACAAGGAGGGGATTCTCAAGGTGTAGGAGAGCCCTGTAACATATGAAAATAAATTGTCAAATGGGGTATCGAACCACACCATTAAGAAACATGAACATCAAAAATAAGATTAATGGTCCCCATTCAGTCTATGTCATTAGAATGGCTTGAAATAAAGTGATTGTTATTCAATCTCCATAACCAACTGTAGGTTTATAGTCCCCTTGAAGCCAAAATAGATTTGATACCAACTGTAGGTTTTAACCCCGTGTAAAAATTACCTGCATACGAATTCTAAAACACAAAAAATAAGCAATGCAAGAGCATAACACATAAAACACATATACGTAGACATTTTCCCTTGGATCCCAAAACTAGGACTACCAGTTTGATTTTTCATTATGTTCCTTTCAATGTTACAATACATATTTATACATGCCGAAGCATCCAATACCATGGACTGAAAACCATCGCATCCAAACCATGGAGGAAAAAAATCATGCACAAAACCATAGGTTAGGTCCCCCCAACCTAATATAGGGTCCAAAAACAAAATTTATGGGTGCTACCACAGACCCCATAGAGTAGGGTATCTTGCACCCCTCAAACCCCCTATGACTCCCCCCCCCCCCCCCCCCCCTTCCCCTCACTACGGAATCGGTGCAAAGGTCGTGGAAAGAATATAACACAACCCAACATTCTCACACTTGTTGTTTTATTTCCACAGGGGGCCACAAGAGAGCTTAGTCATTTATCTAGCCCTACAACGCCCATTGTTTCTCTACACCAAGAGAAATTCTCAGAGCCCATAGATTTTGTCAATGCATCTTCACTATTCTTCAAAGTTTCCACCTTTACCAGCAACACCTTTTTGTATTTTATCATATCCCTCACAAAGTGATACTGAACATCAATGTGCTTTGTCTTTGAGTGATATGTAGGGTTCTTTGCCAAGAAAATTGCACTTTGGCTGTCACAATCTATCCTTATAGCCCCCTGTACTAAACCCATACTTGAACACAATCTTTACAACCAAACTGCTTCCTTTCTTGCATGAGTGGCTGCCATGTATTTTGCCTCTATAGTTGATAGTGCCACTATAGATTGTTTCTTATTCATCCAACTAATTGCACCTCCCAATAGGTTAAACACATACCCACTTGTAGATCTTCTTTGATCCAGATCTCCAGCCCAGTCTGCATCAACAAAGCCACAAATATCCAACACTCTGTCCAATATTGGTCTTCCTTGGCAACACAAACCATAATCACTAGTGCCATGCAAATACCTGAAAACCTGCTTCACTGCTATCTAGTGCTCCTTCCCTGGTTTTGACATAAACCTACTCAATACTCCCACTGCATGTGCAATGTATGGTCTAGTACAGACCATCACATACATTAGGATACCGACTACACTTGCATATGGAACGTGAGACATGTCCTCTTCCTCTTCTTGTGTCTTCAGACACTGTTCAGCAGATAACTTTACACCTACAGGAATAGGAACCTTCACCAGTTTACTATCCTGCATATTAAACCTCTGTAATATTGTCTCGACATACTTGCTTTGGTCTAACTAGAGCTTCCTCTTTGTCCAATCTCTTTTAATTTCCATGCCCAAAATATAGTATGCAGCACCAAGATCTTTCATATCGAATTTGGAGGACAAATGGGTGTTCAAATACTAGATAATTTCTTTGTCATTTCCAACCAACAACATATCATCCACATACAAGACTCGATAAATAACACAGTCACCAATTAATTTAAAATACACACAATGATCTACTTTGCTTTTGGTGAAGCTGAGTCACTGTATAAATGTATGAAATTTCTGATACCACATCCTTAGTGATTGTTTTAACCCATACAAAGACTTCTTTAACTTGCATACCAGTTCTTTCTTACCCTTCACAGCAAAACCTTCAGGTTGCTTCATGTAGATATCCTCTTCCAGATCCCCATGAAGAAATTCTATCTTCACATCCATCTATTCTACCTCAAAATCAAAAGCAACAACAACAGATAAAAGTAATCTAATAGAATTTACCTTGGCAACAGGAGAAAAAATATCACCAAAATCAATTCCCGGCACCTACGAATAACCTTTTGCTACCAACCAAGCTTTGTATTTATCCACCTTTCCTTCTGCATTTGTCTTCTTCTTGAACACCCATTTACTGCCAATGGGTTTCCTTCCAGCTGGAAACTCCACCAGATCCCAAGCCTCATTTTTGTGCAAAGATACCATTTCATTAATCATGGCCTCTTTCCAGAGTTTTCCATCCTCTGAATCTACTGCTTCCTTCACATTTCTAGGATCATCATCAGTAATAAATAAAGCAAAATTTGAACAAAAAGCAGATGGACTATACCTTTTTGGCTACCTTCTTTCTTGAACTGATCTTCTCACAAAAAGAGTTTGTGGCTCTTCATATTCTGATTCCTCCTCTGCTGCAGAGTCTGAATCTTCCTCCTTAACCTCAAACTCTATCTTCTCAGGTTCCTTTGGTTGGACTTCATGTTTAATAACATCTTTCACCTCTCTGAACACCACATCTCGGCTGTACACAACCTTTCTTGTTACTTGGTTCCAAAGCTTATAACCCTTTAAACCATCCTTATACCCAATAAATATGCACTTTTCAAATTTACCATCCAACATGGTTCGTTTCTCCTTTGGAATATGTACGTATGCATCACATCCAAATACCCTCAGATGTGAAAGAGAGGGTTTCTTACCAGTCCATACCTCTTGTGGAGTCTTATCCTCCAATGTTGGTGAAGGTGATCTATTGACCAGACAACATGATGTCTCCACCACCTCTGCCCAAAATTCCTGTCCTAACCCGGCACCACTGAGCATGCTTCTTGCCCTTTCCATCAATGTCTTGTTCATTCTTTTTGTAACTCCATTTTGCTGAGGTGTGTATAGAGTTGTCTTCTGTCGTTCTATACCACACTTCTTACAGAATTCTTCAAATTCCTTACTGCAAAACTCTCCACTGTTATTTGTCCTCAACACCTTTATCTTCTTCTCTGTCTCGTTTTCCACCAGAGCCTTAAATTCTTTAAACTTGTCAAAGACTTCATATTTCTTCTTAAGGAAATATATCCATGTATTCCTTGAGAAGTCATCTATAAATGATACATAGTACATAGAATTACCCAGTGATGTAACCTTCATAGGTCCAAACACATCACATGCACAAGCTCTAATATATGTTTCGCCCTCTTACCACTAGAGGGAAAACTCACCTGATTCTACTTCCCATAAACACTTTTTTCACAGAAATCAAAATCCAGAGAGCTATTACTCATACCTTCTACCATACCTTTACCATGAAGTATTCAAAGGTCCTTCTCTCCAATATGTCCAAGCCTTTGATGCCAGAGCATGGTCTTCTCTCCAGAGACCACTAGATTTTCTGCTTCACTTTCAGGAACCATAGAACTATTGCACCCATTAATAACAATGCTACCTTGCAGCTTGTATAGAGTTCCAATATGAACTTCTTGCATCAATACTAGTGCTCCCCAAACCATTTTGCAGGTATCCTTCTCGAACATTTTTTTACACCTGCATCATCCAGCTTGCTTACAGAAATCAAATTTATGGCTAATGCATGAATATGTAGAACACCTGGAATTGTTCCAACCCTTCCACCTTGCAACTTCAACTTTAATTTTCTAGGACTAATGATTCTAGCCTTCCTATCATCCGAAGACATCACCACCATCGTATTTCTCATACTTGCAGAACCACTCTCTATGGGGAGTGAACTGAAAGGATGCAACTGAGTTAATCAACCATGCCTCATGATCTACATGTGTACTTGCAGAAGCCAAGTACACATCCCCACCTTCATCTGAGGTGGTTTTCACCTCTGCAGAAGGATCATCATCAGATCCCTTTCCTTTGTTAGGAGCTTTAGATTTACAGCCCCTTTTGTAGTGCCCTTCCTTTCTGCATTTCCAACGCACAACCTTTACAAGTTTTCCTAGAGATTTAGATTTCCCTCTAGATTTAGATCTCCCACTCGATGACTTATTTTTGTTTCTATTATGGGACCATTCTCGTACAGACAAGGCATCACCATTTTGGCTCTCCATATTTTTCCATCTCATCTCCTCCATCAGCAAGGATGAGACTATCTAATCAAACTACAAGGTAGTTGCATTGCTACCTATTGCAATAACTAGACTATCCCACGAATCTGGTAGAGAACAAAACAAAATAATGCACTTATCTTCATCCAAAATTTTAATATCAACATATAACAATTGACTTACCACAGTATTAAATGCATTCAGATGTTCTGTCACCAAGTCTCCATCTTTCATCCTCAGGTTATACAACTTTTTTCATAGGAACACTTTATTCACCAGAGACTTAGATTGGTACAAAGTCCCTAACTTGTCCCACAAAGCCTTCGTCATAGCTTCCCTGGATACATTCAATAATACTGAATCTGAGACACATAATCGTATTGTGCTCTTAGCCTTCCGATCCAACTTCTTCCATTCTTCATCATACACTCTCGTTGGTTTAGTACCTGGATCTACCGTGACCCACTGATCTTTATCCACCAACAGATCCTCCATCTTGAGTTTCCATAACTCAAAACTATGACCATTAAATTTCTCGATCTTTATCTTTCCACTACTCGCCATCCTCTTTCACCACCAGAATCGATCCCACAGATCTCCCACTGAACAGGATCTACCATAGGCCTGAGCAAAACCCCTCAACAAAAAAGGTGTCCCCTTGAAGAAAAAACAACTCTGATACCAAATGTAGGTTTTAACCCCATACAGAAAATACCTACATACAAATTCTAAAACACAGAAAATAAACAATGTGAGGGCATAACATGTAAAACACATATACACAAAGATTTTCCCCTGGATCCCAAAATCGGGACTACCAGCTTGATTTTTCATTATGTTCCTTTAAATGTTACAATACATATTTATACATGTTGAAGCATCCAATACCATGGACCGAAAACCATCGCGTCCAAAAGCATGGATGAAAAATCATGCACAAAACCATAGGTAGGTCAGCGTAACCTAATATAGGGTCCAAAAACAAAATTTTATAGGGCGTAGCCCTAGACCCCATATAGTGGGGTTTCCTACACCCCTCAAACCCCTTGTGACCTCCCACCTCCCCTGCTATGCAATCGACACAACCAATGGGGGGATCTAGTCCCCTTCTAACCCCCCAGTTGACTATGTGGGCTAGTCATGGAAATAATATAACACAAGCCAACAATCTCGAAGGATGAAACTTGAAGTAAGGATTTATTGTTTCCTAAGAGCATAGAAGCAGTCGAGTTAGGGCGAGGTTAAGTTTTAGAACAATCCTTACTTATTTTCGAAAGGGTGTAGTTTATAGGCTTATCTATTTTCAGAGTTGAGAATGATAAGGTTCCTAGGAAATTGAAAGGAAGAGTATTGTTATTTCGGCCTTAGGAACTCTACTCAAAGGCCATAAAGCGCATCTAGATCTTACAAGTAAAAGGCCTTTGTGTTGGATCAAAGTCAAGGAGGTATATTGACCTATGGAGTGATTTGAGGAAGCCTTACTAGAGGTTTGAAAAAAAGGAAAGCATCAATATCAACTCATATTCTTCATATTCATGGGATACAATGTCAATTTCAAGACTACCATGCATCGAAAAAGGAATTCACTGTTAGTTAAGAAAGAAGTACCCATCAACATAGAAGGGGTCTATTTAGAGACACGTGATTTAACAATAGTGAGACATAGCAGAGGGGAATGGTCTCATATTACTAGAGAAAAATACTCAAGGGTAGTTAAGCCCAAGGAATTGAGTTGCAGAGGTCGACATGAATAATATTGGTATATTGGTGCACAAGGTTTCAAGGGAAGAGGAACCTTGAGTGCAGATCACCCTCCCATTCTTAGCTAACTTTACAAGGGCAAACCCTCCTGCACTAAATTTAGATAATCGATTCAATTAATGGCGGAGGTTGAGTGCAACCCCCCCTACACCATCATCATAAGGGGAGGCCTCCCTGCACTCCATATCAAGTATTGATATCCAACTAATTAGGGTCATTGGATCAAGAGTGATGTTGGTGAGGAATTATTTCTTGCGAGACAAAGGTTATAAGGTAATTATTCCATTAAGGTTCCTGGATTCTCACAAAATAATTATGCCAGTCATTAAGGTTGGAATGAGTATTTGAGGTATGAAACCCAAGAGAGTGTGAAGGAAGAAAGGAAATGATGGAGGGAAGCTGGTAAAAAAAAACAAGTTTCGATGAAGAACTTGGAGGCACTATAACAAGTGAGCATGGATTTAGGTCCTATTGGAGGAAGAAGGACCAAGGATTAGCAAGAATGTTTTAGGAACCACTAGAAATACAAAGAAGGAACCTTGTAGCATGCATAGTGTTGTGTTAGATAGTGAGGGGTGAGGGAGAGAGAGAACAAGAGAGGGAAGAAAATATAGAGATACATAAAAACATGTAAATACAAAGTGGGAGGGGAGAGAAAGAGAGAGAGAGAAAGGGAAGCAGATAGGGATGGAAAAAAGAGAGAAGGAGGGGAGTGATATTGAAAGAGGAGAGAGAGGGAGGTGGAAATAGAGAATGAAAGAAGGAGAGGGGAAAGGATAGAAAGTGTGGAGGGGAAGACGAGAGAGATAGATGGACAAAGAGAGAGATAGCGAGGGAGTGAGTGGGAGAGAGAGAAGGAGAGAGGGAGGGAGATAGGGATAGAAAAGGACAAAGAGATAGAGAGAAATAAATAATTATGTAAATAAAAATAGAAATATAAAGAATATGGGGAGAGAAAGACAGATAGAGGGAAGGAGACATGGAGGGAGGAGAGAAAGAACAAAGGGACGGAGATTAAGGAGAGTGAGAGGGAGAGAGAATGGAAGAAGAGAGATATAGAGATGGTAGAGAGTGAGAGAGAAGGAGAGAGGGAGACATGGAGAAGGTGGAGGGGAAAGAAGAGAGAGATAGATAAAGAGAGGGAGAGAAATAGTGAGAGAGAGAGAGAGAGAGCGAGAGAGAGAGAGAGAGCGAGAGAGAGAGACAGAGACAAATATGTAAATGGAAATAAAGTGGTAGATATTTTGGGGTGATAGAAGAGAAGAGGGGAAAGAGAGCAGGGATGAAAGAGAGAAGGAGGGGAGAGAAATTCAGAGAGGAGAGTTAGGGAGAGAAGCGAGAGTGGAAGAAGAGAGAATAGAGAGGGAAAGAAGAGAGAGAGAGGTGTTAGATAAAGAGTGAGAGAGGAGAGAGGGAGGTGTAATGTCCCCTAATAATAATAATAAAATTAATATAATAAAAATAATATTAAAATATAAGAAAATAAATAATAAATAAAAAATAAAAGATAATAATGGTAAATAATAATAAAAATAAAGAAAAGAAAATAATCGTAAATAAATAATAAATAATAAGAAAATATAATAATGTAAATAAATAATAAATGATGAAGAAGAATATATAAAATTAATAGATAAACTAGTAATAATAAATTGGTTCTAATAAAATATATAAAAAATAGACTATAAAAATAGTAAAAATAAGTAAAGTTAACAAAAAGTAAAATAAAATAAAATAAGAAAGAGTTAAATTTAGAGAAATATTAAATTAAGTAAAACTTAAAATAAAGAAATAAAATTTGCATGTTGACACATGAAATGTGTGCATGTGGACTCCTTTCCAGTTTTTGGTCTATTTAATGGATGAAGAGGAGGATGAGATTCATCCATTCTTTCATCCATTCTCTAGGGGGAAAAGTGTTGTGAGACAGAGGATTCCCTTGGCAGTAGTACGTTGATTGAAGGCTTGAGGGTGACCAACTATAGAAAGATTATATGCATCTGACTCTTCGGTTGGGTGGAGAGTCGTCCCCAAAAATTTGTTGCAGTTAGTGGGATTCAAATAGTGTTCAACTTTGAAATTACAAGGAATACCATCACTACAGGTAAGTTGGCTTTGCTCATATTTCTCAAAATTCTATGCTAATTAGTTGAATAGAGGCGTGTTTATTATAAATGGTATAATTGATCTAATTAGTTGAATATTTAAATTGTGGGATACATATAAACTAATTAGATCAATTGTGGGTTGTATATTTAAATTGTGTGTTGTTCAACTAATATGTTATGAAAAGTATATATATATATATATATATATAATCTTTTGATGTATATACATATCATATAATACATGGAATAACTTTAAATACCATTATTATGTAATTGTTTTATTTAAAAAAAAAATAAAGAAGCACAATTAAATAAATTATCTGCATATGTTATTAAATCTCAAATTATAATTTTTGTCATATTAAATATAAAAGTGATACTTGGTTTGAATCAAAAATTTATTTTAATTTTTTATTTATGTTAAATAAAAATTATTTAAGTTAATTGTTTTATATAAATGTTATATAAATTTTATGATTTACTTGTGAGGTAAAAGTTTTTTAAAAAAATAATTAAAAATAGCTATATTTCGAATTGAAATTAGTTATTGGTAATTAAAGGTTATAATTTCAAAATGAAACTAGTTATAACTAAAAGTATTTGAATTTTATTATTATTATTTTATTTAAATTAAAAATTATCTTAATTAGTTATATATAACTGGTAATAAATAACTAAAAGTTATTTGATTGTTCTCTTAAACTTTATGATTTATTTTTAAATTAAAAACTATTTTGAAAATAACTAAAATAAAATATACCCACAGGGGTTTGGTCTCGTGGTTAGCGAATGGTCTGCTAAGTCGTTCATGCCACTATGCAGATCACAGGTTCAAGTCTCGTCTTACCCTGAGGGGTCATTCCTTGTGTACTAGGCGGTTCCTCATAGTTGTTATAGTGGCAACCGGTGGGATTCCACCCCGTGTAATGTGAGTATGATACCACCGCCATTGCCGATTCAGTAGAAAAAAAGTAATAATAATAATTAAAATTTATATTATAAATTGTAAAATAATTATCGATAACTAAAGTTATATCTCAAACTGGAAACTAAAACCCAAAGAGAAGTTCTAGTTAATTTGTTGTGACATACACAATTATTAATAATATAAAAGTTATGTATTTGTAAAACTAGAATAATGATGATATAATAACATTCTTAAAAAAGCCAGGGAAATAGATGGCTTTTGTAAAAGTAATTGAGAGATGATTTAAAAAAAAAATGTATTTGTGATTTGAAAAAAAAAATAAACAAGTATACATGATTTTTGAGACATGCATGTCAAATTCAATTTGTTTAGAGGATCGTAAAAGGGTAGTGAATTTATTTTTACTATGGATAGATTTTCATGAAAATCATATCAATTATTTAATGTAGAACATGGTACCTTATTTTTAATTATGTCAATCTTTTTTTATATTCATTTATTTCTAATTTTATTATTTAAATTATTTTTTAATGAAAGAAATCAAGATTTTGAGTCCTTGAAAATTCAAATAAATAGTTAAAAAAGATTAAAAAAAATTCAAGATTAGAAATCTATGAAAACCATTAGCCTACCTCCAAAACTCTCTCCCTCTTCCCTCCATTTGAATTGATCACGAGGATGGGATAAAGATAAAGCATAATAAATCAAAGTTGGGGTTTTAATAGATTTTGAAGCGAATCCAAATCATGCCAGCAACAAAATTTCCTTGCTATACTAAATAAATACTAAAAGAAAAAAATAGTTTAAATAAGGTTAGGGATAATAAAGCTTTTTGACTAAAATTTCAAAAATTCATTTTTGAAGGAGATTGTTATTTGGAAAGGTAAATCTAGTTATATAATGGATATAAAAAGAATTAGTTTAAATATTAATAATGAGTGTTATGTAAAATATATATTAATACAAAGTAAAAAAAGGAATAAATTTTAAAGATTGAAAATAAATTTATAAGATGTGGCTTCATCCATTTAATAAACTCGATTAAAGAGCTTGAATTTGTTTAATTATTATTAAAGTACTATGTTGAAATGGGTAATGAAGGTTGAATTTCTTTAGTTAATATTAAAATATTATTTTAGGACTCATAAATTATTATTCTATTTTAATTATTTATTAGAAGTACTTTGCAATATTTCATTGTATGAAGGTTTATAAAATTATTATTTATAATAATTATGAGTGTGGTGTTTGATTTAATAATAAATTTGAGTGTAAATTAATAATTGATGAATAATTTATATGAACTAAACAAATAAAAAAATAAAAATAAAATGCAAGGATTGAGATCATATTTGATTACTTATGTTGGAGGAGAAGTGAATAAACAAAAACCTAGTAATAATGATGTGGATTAGGTTCTTAAGTAAAATGAAGTGATTGAAATTTTGGATTCATGGTGAATATTGGTAGTTCGTTGGTTGACTTTTCTCTAAGGATGTAGCCTCTTGAAGAAGGAAAGAATGGTAATAAAATCCT
>APFE030782513.1:9229-31034 GCA_000404065.3 Pinus taeda
TTACCATAACATTTAGAAATATATTTAAGACACATTGTTTTTTATACACTAAAATAAGTTTGTGAAAAATACAGTTTAAGCAATTAAAAATTACATATTATTTTTATACTTTAAAATATATTTGCATTTAAAAAATTTACCCCTTTCTACTCCTATTATATCTATGCTCAAATAAATTTATGCCGATTTATATTACTTCTATTATCATTTCATACATTTAAATCAAATATCAAACCTAGATTAAGTATCAAAATTCAATGTCATGATTTTTTAAAATTATATTTAAGGTAGATATCCTCACTTTGGTAGAAAAATAAAAAACATATTTGATATATATTGAAAATTAATTATGAATCACAATTTATGTCTGGAGAGGGGTTTAACCATAATTATAGTTTAAAATGTTGTTTTAACCATAGTTATTATTTTTTTTACATTTTGAGTTTATTACGGTTTATTTTATTATTTATTTATTTGGGTTTAACTATGAATATAATTTAAAAGATTGTTTTTAATCATAATTATTATTTTTTATTATATTTTGAGCTTATTACGGTTTATTTTATTATTTATTTATTTTTTATCCTAAATATTTAGGAAGACTGGCTCAAGGAACCTCGCAGCCCAAAAGATTGGCAAGTTATATATATATAAATAATATTTTTTATTTTAAATAATATTTTTTATTATTTATTTATTTTTTATAATAATATTTAGGAAGACTCACTTAAACGGCCCAAAAGATTGGCAAGTTATATATATAAATAATATTTTTATTTTAAATAAATTTTTTATTATTTATTTATTTTTTATAATAATATATTAGGAAGACTCACTTAAAGAGCTTAGTAGCTCAAAAGATGGGAAGTTATATATATATATATATATATATATATATATTATATATATATATATATAATTATAATTTTTATTTTAAATAAATTTTTGACTTTTTTCACTTGAATATGGAATTTATATTAATAAAGGAATTGTGGTTGTAGTAGGTAGTTGAAGTACATAAGAATTCAAGTTAGAAAGAAAATTTATGCAAAGTGTCCAAAAAAAATGGGAGGCACAAAATATTTTTTCCTAAACAAAGAGAACTAGGGAGATCAAATTCTAGGGTTTCATGAGCTTGAATCTATTTCTTCGTGAGAAAAAAAAAAAAAAGAAGAAGTAAGTTATTGCAAATTGTTTGCCCAATATGATACAAAAGTAAAACATTTCTAACATTTGAGTAAAGAGGATTTGGTAGAATCTTAGGAGGTTAAAAATGTTTGGGCACAAGATTTTGAAGATTTCTTGCTCCAATATTTTCTACGTCTTGTTAATGGAGGGGAGGAATGTCTATTTTTTTTAAAACCATTTGAATAGGAAAGAGAAGAAGAGTGGAGGTGGACCTCCTCCTCTTCCTCCATTCCTAGCTCTTATTCCTTCTTTTATGTTAGATGGCTATTTTGAATATGTTTTTAAAGATGTTTTTTTCAATATCCTTAGATGAAATTTATTCCTCAATGGGGAAGTGATGTTCAATAGAGACAATTGATCTATAGATGTCTCAACATAGGGCCCTCTTTCCTCTTACTCCAAAAAATCATTTTTATCTAGAGGGAGGATGCTCATGATATATAGGCTTGTTGAAATGAGACTTCTTATGCCACTAATTCTTGTGTTTTCTTGAAACTAGTCTGAATACTCCTTGCTAATTATTTTGAGAGGATGATAGAGGATGTTATGTTGGAACATTTAGACTACTTTTTACAAAATTACCATACTCATGGAAAAATATTTTCAAGGGAATATGCTCATAATCTAGAGAATGAAGATGGGATCCATAATCGATCAAAATGTCGTGAAAGATTCCTTCTGCAAAATCCATTTCAACACAAACTCCAGCACAAGAGAAGTTATTTTTCTTTGGTTGGGAACCAGCAATATATTGGTGCAATTTGTCTCCAATATTTTTGAAGATACCTTTGCTCAAACAAAAAAGAGGAATATAGGGAAATATTTATCTATCTATCTATCTATCTATATTGGGATCTTCCAATTCACTGATTACAACTTACTGAAGTGAAAATTTCACATGAATGAATTGATATACTAATAGATGGTTGTAGGAGGATCTTGGAACACATAATACATATCGTTATCTACTTGAATTATTCTAGAACCTACAACATTAAGAGATATATCATATCCAAAAATTATTTGTTTGATGTTATAATCATTACGTTAATAAAAAATGACTTAATCTATATCTACATGATAAGTTGCTCCAAAATATGTAAGCCACTTATAAGGAGAATAACTGAAGGTTGCTTTAAAAATAAAATAAAATAAAAAAGAACAAAGTGCATGTCCACGAGAAGAGATGTTCAAAGAAGAAGAATCAAAATTTATGTTGTGCCTTTTAATTTATAATTTCAAAGCCTCCATATTTTCTGATGCAGGGTAGGCCTGCAATAACCAGGACCTTCAATATTCCTTGCATATAAGAATGCATGTCAGTTTTTCCCAAATCAAAACCCTTAATTACTGTCAATTTCCCACTTTACCAATGCCATACGATGTGTTCTCAAAACCCATATTCATGTCTTCACAATTTCTCTATTGGCTTCGAAACTCATATAAGGTTCTTCTATGAAGTCCACACTCAAATCTTCACCATAAAACTTTGTGCAAAAATATAACTCCAAACTCATTCAATTACAAACTTAATTCATTCAATTATAAACACAAATCTTACACATGCACCTTTTAAAGTCAAATACGCATCTTAAACTTGACGCAGAACCAAACCTGCATACTCAGAATCGCACTGTCCTCCCCTGAGAAAATGAATATCAAATAAAACTTCTAGTTGTTGGCAATTTCAATAATTAACATTTGAATGTGGAAGTTTCTTTTTAGTGGATGAATCTGAGAGCAAAGAAATCGAAGTGCGTATCAATCAAATTGATCAACAGACATCTAATTTCTATATCTACATCCAAACAGTGACATCATGCCCGGACAGTAATTCCTACACGACCCATATTTGTTATGGCAGTCACAAAAGCAGTTTGAAAAGAATCCACACTCGCTGCAAAACTATTCACAGTACTTGAAGAACGTGAATCAGTGAACAGGATTTCATCAGAACTGAACAGACCTTCAAAAGATTGTAGAAGTTAATAGTAAACATTATCAAACTGTGAGGGCGTTTGTGGATCCAAGCTTACGAAGATGCTAGAATTTTCATTCACCGGACATTCCTGTTGCAGTTGCGTGGCATAAGGACCGTAATAAAAAATGAATTTAGAATGGCGCATTCACCCATTGTCGCTACAATACACAGTTAATTATATTCCACCCAACTAATTACTTGCATGTTAAAAGTTACGGAATTTTCAAAGGCCTTCTATGTGCTGTATTGGTTGAACCAATAAGGTAAGAACCAATGTTAATATGGTTCACGCCCACCACTGATTATAATTCAATTACCCTGTGTAAACAGAGTCCTCTTATAATTATATAACAATGAAATTAAAGTGGCGCAGTAATACGTTTTCACAATGAAAGGAACGAACCAAAAACGAATCAAATGCCCCAATACACAGTAATATCAAGCCTTTTAATACACAACGAATTAAATTATAAAATACATGCATTCAGTTTAACAGGAAGTCGATCACTCATGGGAATGCTGAGAGGAAATGTAATCATCATTCTTCTGGCACGCCCTCTCTAATGAGAGCTTTGCTGCCACTTTATTTATAGTTAAGTATAGGCCTTCTCGGTCCTTATCCGATACGAAAACATGCTTTACATAACGATTTAAACATAAAAGCTTTAAAGCTCTACATGCAATGCATACATCTGACAAAAAGCATCTTGAGGCGTTATTCCATCTTTTCCCTGTTTTAAAATAGAAAAGCCTCCTTATCACTTAATGATCCACATCCATTCCTTTTATGCCTAAAAGCTCTCCCTACTTCCTATGTTCTCATTTATTTATTTTGAGAATATCTAATTAAATCACACTTAAAAGTCTAAATATTAAACTAACATGGAACTTAGGAAACTAATGCATGAGCCCCTATGTCTACTATTTACAATGATTTCCCCTGGGCTGAATGCTCCTGCATCAGACTCCCAAAGTAGAAAATATTCATGATCTCCTGATCATGTGTCTGGATCTGTGTATGCCTAGATCCCATATCTTGTGCTGTAACTTTCCACTTGCCACTGCTTCTTTCTGATGTTCTTCTCCAGGTTTCCACACTTTATGTTGCATCGCTCCACTGACTAGACTTTCACAATCTTCTGCTGTCTTTCTTTTGTTGCTTTCCTTTTGTTTTATCGCTTCTGGCCTCTTCCAAGATACTTTCATCATCATCTGCCTCATCCGTTCAATTTCTTTGTCTAACAGATTTTCTCCAGCATCTTCAATAAGACCTGTACTCACAAAACAATTGTTAGAACAAAAGTCCTAAGGCATCAGTGCCTTGTACTCCTTTGCCAACATTTTAGTACGTTGTTCTGAATCCTCCTCCACTATCAGCAGATCAGTATGCTGATCCAAACTTTCCAAAGAATCTTCTGAAGAATTCTCAAGACTGTCAAACAGTCTTTCTCTCATATCATCTGCTTCCATGATGTCTTTTTCCTCTTGTTCACTGCACTGAACTCTTTCTTCTGCAATCTCCCTATCATACTCTGGATTCATCAACAAATATTCTAACAATGGAATTTCTCGGTAGCATTGCTGAAGCATATCATCATCCCCTGCATTCATACATAAACTTTCAGTTTGCATAAAATGTTCAACAGTATCAGCTGTTACTTCCCTTATGTGCTTCAGACTGATTCTCTTCTTCAACATCCACAAGAATTTTCTCTTGTACTGTAACAGTTTCACAAGATTGTACATCCTCCTCAGTAAAACTTGTAATCACATCACAATTGTCAGCTACAAAAATACATGGTTTTACATTATCCAGCTGATCTGGATTTACCCAATAACTCAAGAAATCATCAATGATCTTCTCTTCTGTTTCACCAATGGAAACCTCCTCTGCACCTGCAAACATACACAACTCATCAATTTTTAAACCACAAGACTTTTTAGTCTTGACCGCTTCCTCCAATATTTTCCTTTGAACATATCTGCATGTGGAATCTTCAAATTCCCTCTCTGGCTCAAGAACTCTAAGTCCCTTTTTCAACAAGGCAATCACAATTTGCCTCAACCTCCTCTGCAATTATTGCCAAATCACTCTCTTTCCCTTCAGTGGAAAGAGCCATTTTCTATTCTAATTTTCCTTCTCTTGTAGCCATTCTTCTAGTACCTGCAATTGTACCTTCATTACTGCGATCTCTCTTTCTCGAACTTCTGCAGTCATCTCATCTCTGTGGCATTTCTATGAACCTCTTCCTCTGCCTCCTTTTCCTCTAGAAAAACTCCTTCTGCCTCTTGCATCACCTCCTGTGGGTGCATGCTGGGTTGAGCTACCGCTAGCTCCTTCTTAAGGTGCTGTAGATCTTCCACTACCACCTTGACTTCCTTTTCCTCTGAAAGCCCCTCTCCCTCTGGCAGATTGCTTCCTCATGAGTTTCTCACTCACCATGAGTTGTACTAGCCTCTGCAACAATAATCTCTCTTGCTGCCACTTACCTCACCAAGCTCTCCTCACTCAGTATTTTGGTAAGTACTGGTTCACTGCCTCTGGAACCTTTCGAGCACTCTCTCTGCTCTCTTCAGGCTATCTCTTCAACTCACCTTCTTCTTCAGGACACTGTAATTGTCCTCCCTATCCAGCCTTCAACTGAATGTCAGGTTCACTGCCATCATTTTCTCTGCAACCATAAACTTCAATCATAAATTTCAAAAAAAATCATCTCGCCTTTAAGATCCTGTATGATCTTGTCTTCTTTCCACTTCTGCAATCCTGTTCACTTTCAATTGTGTATGCTGCATATTAAATCACTCATCACACATTAAAAACACACTTTAGTTCTTAACTGTAATCATTCAAAAAAACAGACTTCTTCAACAAAGCATTCCTGCTCTGATACCACCTGATGCAGGGTAGGCCTGCAATAACCAGGATCTTCAATATTCCTTGCATATAAGAATGCATGTCAGTTTTTCCCAAATCAAAACCCTTAATTACTGTCAATTTCCCACTTTACCAATGCCATACGATGTGTTCTCAAAACCCATATTCATGTCTTCACAATTTCTCTATTGGCTTCGAAACTCATATAAGGTTCTTCTATGAAGTCCACACTCAAATCTTCACCATAAAACTTTGTGCAAAAATATAACTCCAAACTCATTCAATTACAAACTTAATTCATTCAATTATAAACACAAATCTTACACATGCACCTTTTAAAGTCAAATACGCCTCTTAAACTTGATGCAGAACCAAACCCGCATACTCAGAATATGAATATCAAATAAAACTTCTAGTTGTTGGCAATTGCAATAATTAACATTTGAATGCGGAAGTTTCTTTTTAGTGGATGAATCTGAGAGCAAATAAATCGAAGTGCGTATCAATCAAATTGATCAGAAGACATCTAATTTCTATCTCTACATCCAAACAGTGCCATCATGCCCGGACAGTAATTCCTACTCGACCCATATTTGTTATGGCAGTCACAAAAGCAGTTTGAAAAGAATCCGCACTCGCTGCAAAACTATTCACAGTACTTGAAGAATGTGAATTAGTGAATAGGATTTCATCAGAACTGAACAGACCTTCAAAAGATTGTAGAAGTTAATAGTAAACATTATCAAACTGTGAGGGCGTTTGTGGATCCAAGCTTACGAAGATGCTATCATTTGCATTCACCGGACATTCCTGTTGCAGTTGCACGGCATAAGGGCTGTAATAAAAAATGAATTTAGAATGGTGCATTCACCCACTGTCGCTACAATACACAATTAATTATATTCCACCCAACTAATTACTTGCATGTTAAAAGTTGCGGAATTTTCAAAGGCCTTCTATGCGCAGTATTGGTTGAACCAATAAGGTAAGAACCAATGTTAATATGGTTCACGTCCACCACTGATTATATTGCAATTACCCTGTGTAAACAGAGTCCTCTTATAATTATATAACAATGAAATTAAAGTGGCGCAGCAATACGTTTTCACAATGAAAGGAACGAACCAGAAAAGAATCAAATGCCCCAATACACAGTAATATCAAGCCTTTTAGTACATAGCGAATTAAATTATAAAATACATGCATTCAGTTTAACAGGAAGTCGATCACTCATGGGAATGCTGAGAGGAAATGTAGTCATCATTCTTCTGGCACGCCCTTTCTAATGAGAGCTTTGCTGCCACTTTATTTATAATTAAGGATAGGCCTTCTCGGTCCTTATCTGATAAAAAAACATGCTTTACATAATGATTTAAACATAAAAGCTTTAAAGCTCTACATGCAATGCATACATCTGACAAAAATCATCTTGAGGCTTTATTCCATCTTTTCCCTGTTTTAAAATAGAAAAGCCTCCTTATCACTTAATGATCCACATCCATTCCTTTTATGCCTAAAAGCTCTCCCTAGTTCCCATGTTCTCATTTATTTATTTTGAGAATATCTAATTAAATCACACTTAAAAGTCTAAATATTAAACTGACTTGCAACTTAGGAAACTAATGCATGACCCCCTATGTCTACTATTTACAATGATTTCCCTTGGGCTGAATGCTCCTGCATCATTTTCAAAACATTTAGACTTCATTTGGCGATATTTCCCACAAAAATTACTATGTCTGTCAATTTTCTTACTCTTTGATTGTGTTCCTTTGTCACCATCAAGAGTATAAATTACTTAAGAGGTTTCGTGATCTCTTTTTTTTATTATTGTTTCGAGCATATTTATTCTATGGATACTTCGTTTCATCACTATGTGGGGCCACTAAGGCCTGGTTTTCCAAAATCTTTGATTTTGGTCTGTTGTTACCATCAAGAGCATAAATTACTTAAGAGGTTTTGTGATCTCTTTTTTAATTAATGTTTCGAGGATAACTCTTTTTTGGATACTTATTTTTATCATTATGTTGGGCCACTAAGGCTTTGTTGTATGTAAATTAAATTTTGACCACTCCAATATGCAAGAGCTTGTCTTGCTCTATAAATAAAAAAATAGAATATGTAGGATTAAGGTTGGAAAGAATAACATCTATGTACCAAGGCTTTGTTGTATGTAATTGAAATTCTGATCACTCCAATATGCAAGAGCTTGTCTTGCTCTATAAATATAAAAATAGAATATGTATGATTAAGGTTGGAAAGAATAACATCTATGTATTTTTCATCCTTTATATTGACAAAGAAATATTTAAGTAAATATTTAAGTGTTTTGAAATTAGCTAACTAATATGCAATATAAGAGAAATCATTAAAACTTAAGGTCATGATTTAATTTTTAAGATGATGATATCATATCACATTAGGTTCACCAAATATTTTTTTCAACTTTTTCCAAGCTACTTTTAGGTCATTGTTTCATTGAAAATATGATTACTTTTAGGTCATTGTTTCATTGAAAATATGATTATAAATTATGAGAAAGATACATTATGTGATCTACATGATTTATCATTCTAATTATCCCATTTGGATTTGTTATCAACTTCAATGGGATATTTTTCTTTTTCCATGGTAATTGGGTATAGTCCTTCACTTTGATCTACATGATTTATCATTCTAATTATCCCATTTGGATTTGTTATCAAAATCAATGGGATATTTTTCTTTTTCCATGGTAATTGGGTACAGTCCTTCACTTCTTAGTATAATTGACCATGTTAGAGTTAAATGACAACTAATTGGTGTTCATACTCAAAAGTTAGTCCTTCACATGATTATAAAATATGAGAAAGATACATTATGTGATCTACATGATTTATCATTCTAATTATCCCATTTGGATTTGTTATCAACATCAATGGGATATTTTTCTTTTTCCATGGTAATTGGGTATAGTCCTTCACTTTGATCTACATGATTTATCATTCTAATTATCCCATTTGGATTTGTTATCAAAATCAATGGGATATTTTTCTTTTTCCATGGTAATTGGGTACAGTCCTTTACTTCTTAGTATAATTGACCATGTTAGAGTTAAATGACAACTAATTGGTGTTCATACTCAAAAGTTAGTCCTTCACATGATTCTAAATTACGAGAAAGATACATTATGTGATCTACATGATTTATCATTCTAATTATCCCATTTGGATTTGTTATCAACATCAATGGGATATTTTTCTTTTTCCATGGTAATTGGGTATAGTCCTTCACATTGATCTACATGATTTATCATTCTAATTATCCCATTTGGATTTGTTATCAAAATCGATGGGATATTTTTCTTTTTCCATGGTAATTGGGTACAATCCTTCACTTCTTAGTATAACTGACCATGTTAGAGTTAAATGACAACTAATTGGTGTTCATACTCAAAAGTTCACTTGGAGTGGTGATATTAATATATGTAGATAATATGGATTCAAAAGTTGAATTAGACTATCTAAAGAGAAAGCTCTCAAACAATGGGCTATTTAAAATAATGGAAGTTAAAATTGGCTCTCAATGTGAATGTTATGCCTTTTTGGAAAAATGCATTAATGGTAATGAAGACCCACATGATTAACATGCAATGGGCCATGTGTTGATGGATGTTCTTCATATTTTTTTAATTTACATCAATAGTTTTTCGGAGAACCTCACTTCTACAAAAAAAATTACTTTTTGAAGTAACGAGAATTAAAATCAATACATCTTACTAAATAAAGTAACTTTTTACCAAGTGAGTTAGTACAAAAAAAATCAAAATACTAAAGAAAAAATATAATCATATTTTTGTTGTTGTTTCTCCTTGAAACAAGTGATTATGAAAAAATCTATTCTCATTATTAAAAAAAAAAAAAAAACACAATTTAGAAACCAATCCAAAACTCAACAATAAAAAGCTTATATGTGTATTATATTATCCAAAAAAAAATACAAGTTTTTCTCCATTTATAATTTTGTAAAAACACAATTTAGAGTTTTTCTCCATTTATAATTTTGTAAAAACACAAGCCTGGAGTTCTTTCTCCCAACTGCCGAGTTCTAACGTCATGCATGGCTTCAACCAACTTCTCTTTATTTTGTTTCTCCCAACCTCGTTTTAGTTAGCTCCGTCAAGCCTCACCACCACATGATCAAGCCACCACGCGTGCCACTAACATTGTTCTTCATGCTGAGTGTAGCAGACACCGAGGCGAGGTTCCGCTACTAAGTAGCTCTCTGTCCTGCCTAATCGTCTTATGCTAATCCTCTTGGACTTGCATTTTCATGCTTTGGGTTGCAAACAGACAAACCATACAGTATTGCTTTTTTTTACTTCGGAGCCCGGAATAAGAAATGACTTAACAGAACAGGTCGAACATAAAATAAAATAATACCCATAGCTTTTATAAGTAGCTCAGACCAAGTGGATGGGGTGCGACCGGAATGCTAGAATGGCTGGAATAGAGATAGGAAATTTAGCTAAGTGCTCTAAAATTGGAAGGTATGTTGAGGGCCTAGGAACTGGATATGCATCTATGACCACCCAAGCCATAAAAAGCATCGTTGCTATCGAAAACTTCAGAAAAAAAGTGCATGAGACCTGGAGATCAAGAGATGAGTAGCTCAATTAGGCAGGTGAATGCAACCCTTCGACAAATAGCAGAAACCAGAAGGGGGTTGTTGGAGTTAGCGCCGGATGCAGAGAGCAACCGGGAGCAAGAGAAAAGGGGAGCTAAGGTGCAACAAGATACAACGGAGGCTGAGGCTCATGGTCGTAAACTTGATTTGATTGCATTGATGGCATAAGTCTTTGAAACCTCATAATTTGGTTCCATTATCAACCCTATGTTACCCAACATCGTTTTACACTAGCGAACACATGCACTGTAAACATATTTTATGCCGGCGAACACATGTAATGTATGCAACCATTCTAGAGAGTATGATAATGCCACACACAGGCACATGGCTTGCATGAAATGCATCTGGTGTTTACACATATATTATAACGTGAAATACTTTACTATTTTAATTATATTTTTATTATTTTGCTATGATTGATGGCAGTGATTCGTATATGGAATTACATTCCCACAACATATACATATGAATCGAAGATTGACAATATAACTTGTTTGTTGCCATTTTCAAATTAGGTTTTTGAAATTAGCGTTCTCAATTACCATCTGTTACAATGTAAAGTCGGGTTTTTAATGAATGCGATCTAGTTCTTGAAACAAAAATTTTAGTAATGCAAAAAAATTTACCTGGCGTCTTTCTTCAAGAGAGAGGCAATAGGTTGTAATTCTTGGTTCAATCTGATTCCGAAAAGCTGTTCTCACTGTAAATTTGTGTTTCCAAAGCTCTCGGCAATTTTTTGCCCACACAATGTCAGATTCAGCCACAGATTTCCACTTGCTGGAGACTGATACACTCCTAGCCTAGCTCACAACATCCAACAGTGACAACACTAGATAAAATACATCGATGGAAAGCCATTTGAATGGATCACCACGAAATTCGTCCATCATTCCTCCACATACTTCCTTATAGCCTCAAGATTTAGTACCTTCAAACTTGTATATATATTCAGTCGATAATTCAACTTGTTGCCATATATACACTATCATAAATATGCATATCTATTAATTTAAAACCTGGATAATAGTGTTTCCTATCCTGAATTGTACAAACTAGGGAGGGAAAGTTGCCTTTTCTATTCAGACCTCTCTTGTTGTGAGTTGTAAGAATGCCTTCAGAGGAGCTTTCAAACAGCCCAGTATACCATACATTCAAACCCAACCTCTCCTCTCTTTCTTCTATATCCATACAGATTCATTAGTTTTCTCCGCTATCTCATATAGATGTAACCGGTCAGCTTTGAACAAGTTGCCAAGTTGCATAGTGTCATATCAATGTAATGAGGCCAACGTATACTTTGGTGAATTTATATTCTCACAAGTGGCAACATAAGTTGGCCCTACATTAACACTTTCATCTTCGTATTCCCTATCAACCACTTTAGCAATGCCTTGCAAATTGCTTCACACCAGCCTTTCCACATCATTTCAACCATGCCTTGAATATCTTTACTTGTTTAAGCATATTCTTTTTATATTTCATTTCTTGACAAATGAACTAATGCATGACTTACCTACCATGAATATATATATATATATATATATATAATTGGCATGGTTGTTCATACCTTCAGCCAAACAGCAGAACTCTCAGAAGTCTAAGTAGAGTGGCAATAATAATTTACAGCGGAACTTTGAGAAGTTTAAGTAGAGATGAAATCAAAAGCTCTAGCAATCAGTCAAGAGCATATACAACAGTTTGAAATCGCATTGCAGGAACTTAAATAGTTAAGTAATAGCTTGATGTTCAATAAAACAACACCGGAAGCAAAGCATCAAGACATATATGAACAACTTGGAGACTATCAGCATAAGTTGAAGCCACAAGAAGAGAACTCTTAAGTGATAGCATTAGAGAAACAAACCTGTTTCAGTTGCAAGTGCTGCTAGCTATGGGGTAGAAAATTCAGTATTGAGCTCTTGGGAAACTAATAGAGAAATTGATACTGAAATTGGTCAAGCTGATGAGTACGCTTCTACCTCTGCACCTGGCTATAGATTAGCTTGCTATAGATTGGCCTTAAGACGCTATAGATTGGCCTTAAGACTACATATTAAACTACAACAAGCTAACATGACTAGCCTTAAGACTCCAAGCAGACTACACTTCACAACTTGACTTTGCTCCCACCATTTCTTTCAACATTCACATAGCGCAAGGACTAGCTGCCGCGCAGCCCCTCTAGTTTTTGAAGGAAACCATTGCATATACATGTCGTACAAAAACTCAATGCAAAATCATATACAAGTTTGTAGGATTTTGATGACATAGAGAGTATAAATAAATAAAGAAATGAGAAAACCTCATATATATTATTACATGATATTTTTAGGCCTTTCTAATAATAATATAATTTGTTGTACAAGATTTAAGAGATAATTATAATTCCATGAAAGAGGTGATTGGACCAACGCAAAATCATATACAAGTTGGTAGGTTTTTGATGAGATACATAGTATAAATAAATAAACAAATGAGAAAACCTCATATATTATTACATAATATTTTGAGGGCTTTTTAATAGTAATATAATTTGTTATACATGATTTAAGAGATATTATAATTTCATGAAAGAGATGGTTGGACCTCATCTAATAAGTTAATTTCAAAAATTATATGTTGGTCTATTGCATGTGATATCTTATTCTATACATCAACCTAAGGTTAATGATGCTCCCATACAAGATGACTACATGGTCCACAAAAGAAATAAATTTTGTGTCAAATTTAAAATAAAAGGTTTTCTAAGCTTGAGACCAAATGCAATCCATGAGTTATATGTATTATATTTCAATGATATGCATAATCCATAAGTTATATGTATTATGTTGCAATGATATGCATGTGATAGATCCGCATTGACCACCTCCCAATTTTATTTTAATTTTGCTCTTGTCCTTTCCTTGTTGATTCTCTCACATTTTTTTTCCCTTTACCATTACTATAGAACACCATAGGTATATATATTTTTCATCTCAAATAGGAGAAGTAATAATACGTTCCATATACTGTCGATGTAGTGTGGTTCTTATGAACACACCATCTCCATTGTGTTCACTCTCCCATTCCTAGCGTTTATACATGCACCATCTCCTTTTTGTTCACCTTCAGAGCTAGTGATTGGGATGGTTTATTGAGTGAGAAATATATGCATCAAAGGGGTTTCATGTGACATATAGAGTTCTTTTGTTAGTCCCTATGGTATCATAACCTCAGTTTAGGGGTGGTCAATTATTAGTATTCCTAGAATAGTAATGCTTGAGGATGAGATGAACTTTCTTAGTTAACAATTAGTTGGATATTTTATAGAGATAAGTGTTCTTATGTTTATGTATATGTATGCCTTAATTTGAAATTTGTATGTGATAATTGATGATGTTGGTTTAATGAAGATGTTGCATAATATGTTTCTATTCGTTATGCTTGATTATGCATGTTATTGTAGAATGTTAAGCATATATGTTTGTTCATAAGTATTGAATTTTTGACATTATAGTATCAAAATTCAAAATTAAAGAAATAAAAGGTCAAAAAGAAATATATTTTGAAATTTAAATGTGGGAAGAGTTAGTGTGTTTGTAATATGCCATAGATTGGGGTCAGATATGTATTATGTATTATGTATTTCATTATTTATATAAACACATTTTCTTTTCTTTCTCTTCCTCTTATTTCTCTTTCTACTTTTATTCCTATAAACAAAGTAAATTATCAAATGGGAAACATAAACTCAAAATGAGAAATCTAGCAAAAAAAACACGAAAGAACATGAAAGGACAACATGTAAATGAAAAGTGTTGATGTTGGAATAACGCTCTTTTGTGTAAATTTTCAACATTCTTTATTTTTTTTTCTCAAGCAAGAAACAAGCCTTCTATTCAACTCAAATCAACAAAAAAGTTACATAATATACATGAAAGCAAATGTCCCATGCGCACTCACTTTACAAACCACAAAGCTTAGAAGTTTCACCCTTAGAAGTATAAATATATCTGCTAATCTGATCCGACGATTTTCGACCATGGAAGTCTATGGAATTGATGGGAGTTAGCTACCCTAGATGCACATCGATCTTGGATCTATTTGTCACTTGGTCATTGACTTTACCAAAAGTCCGTTTGTGGTTGATTTGATGCCTGATAACACACGAAACTATGGCCACACCATCTCGATCCCACCACCAACTAGCCCTATTAACCACAGCCCTCGATCTGCTACCTCTCGATCCGTTGGTGGTGAAGAATATCGCGTGGACTACATGCATTACCTTTAGTCGCGTGATGAAGGTAGTATTTCCTTTGTGTCTAAAGCCATGTGTCACATGATCAATGGCATCACGTGCATTTCCTAAAAACCACTTAAGTGTATAGAGGTACCCGAAATCCTGGGTTACTGTAGTAAACTGCCCCGGTCCCACTGCCAATAAGCTCGACCATTCACATCCCTAGATCTCCTGCCACCCGATCCAATGGCTAAAGCTGATCTCGGGTTGAAGAGATGCGTAGGGTGTACCAGGCCGATGAAGGCTATATTCTCAACCTGCCAAGGGCCACTTGTATATCCATTTCTGTCATCAGAAGCTTTCTGGTGAAACCGCTTCCAACACCTTTGAGCTTCCGATAACTCTGGTAACAGCTGCAAAACCCCCCTTCTCTGAGAAGAAGCCCTGGATCCATTTTTGGGTTTTCCTCTCTTTCTACTCTACTTGCCATTCATCTATCTTCTTTTCCTGTTTAAGGCCCAAAACTTAGTCTGTCTATCATTTGTGCCTTTAACTTTCGTCATCGGAGATTTCTGTTGACTGAATTCCTTTGGAGTTTTGGTGATGCTTCCTATATTTACGTGCTAGAGTACTACAGTCCTCGCGAAGTTGTCCAGTCTGGATAGTCTCCCAAACTAGGCACTTGTTTTCTCATGTGTAGATCGCTCCTTCATTGGCTAATCTCTCCGCCAACCTATTGGCCTCTCTTTGCACATGAACAAAGCTCAGAGTTTTAAGTGTTCTGAGGTGAGATTGGACTCTATGAAACACTTGCAATAGTCTCCAGTTTCTTGAAACTTTATCTGCACTGAGCCAGTGCTTATTCTTTTAACTGAGTTAATCATTAATTCTGAGTCTGCCTCTATAATTGTATTGGGTATATTGTATTCTGTTAGGATCTCTAAGACTTGCTCAATGGCCATGAGTTCCACCATATTTTTGGTACCCCTCCCCAAATGACTATGAAAGATAACTTGGATATTGCCCTCTGCATTTCTGATGACTCCTCCGCAACCAGCATCCCCTGGGTTCCCTTTTGAAGCTCCATCAATGTTTAGTTTCATGAATCCATGAGGGGGAGGTTGCCAGAAAGGTTTTTTTTTTTGTTATTTGCCTTGCTTTCTTATTGTTAATTGTTGTATCATAAGCCTGAAGACCTAGCTGTTACAGGATGAGGATGTCTCTTCGAACAAGGGGTTTCGCAGGAGGTTGCTTCTTAAAGACTTTAACTGTTTCTCTGAGATGATTAAGAATCTGATTAAGTCTTTTCAGCATTTGAATGGTCAAATCCTATGATTATTCTTTTGGCTTCTTTGAGGTTGAAAGTACCTTCATTATTTCTACCCCATATAAGAATATCATCCGAAGTTGAGGTTAGAATCTGTCTCTTTTCTAAGATCTCTTCAAGAATTTTTGCTTGGGTTCTCAAAGGGGTTTCTACACTATAAGGTGGTACTCTCCATAATCTCCATTTCCTTTCCCCTCTGGACTGGTCCCAAAAGTCACTTACCCTCTTGAGACCCTTATTAAAGGTGTCATTTTTTATGATCTCTAGACTATCTTTGCATAAATTTTGTTCCTGTACCAGTTATCCTCCCAAAACTAGGCCAGATTCCCATTTATAATCTCCCAAAAGCTATGATTCTGAATTAAAGCTCTATTCTTCCACACCTTGTTCCAAATATGAGAACCCCTTATGTGCCCTGACATATGAATTCGGTCCTTTTCTTGCCAATTTGTTGCACATTTTTGTTTCCATAACTTGGTCCAAGGTTTGTTGGACTCTTTTAGCCATCTCCACCAAAGTTTGGCCCCCAGGACCTTGTTCAGGGTGTCCGGGTCGTGGAGACCTAAACCACCATGGGTTTTGGGTTTGTAAAGTTTGTCCCATGTTACCACGGCCCATTTCGTTTTCTCTTCCCCTTTACCCCAAAGGAAGTTTCTTTGAATGTTCCTGATCTGCTGTAAAACTCCTTTAGGGATTGGAAGGGTAGAGAACATGTAGATTGGAATGGTTTGAAGTACCACCTTTGTAAGAACTAGTCTTCCTGCTAAATTTAAGGATTTATTAGTCCAGTTGTTGACCTTGTCCTTAAGATTATTAGTAACTGCCTCCCAAACTGCCTTACTCAGAGGTTTTTTTGTAAGAGGCATACCCAGATATTTAGAGGGAAGATTCTCTCATTGAAAACCAAGAATTCTGGAGAGATGTCTTTGGATTGAAATGTCCGTATTGAAAAAGAAAACTTTGGATTTTGAAAGCCTTACCTCTGTGCCTATAACATGAGAAAAGTCATTCAGGATTTGCTTAAAGGATTTAGCTTCCTTAATAGTGGGTGTGCCTTGCAGCATTGTGTCATCCACAAATTGTTGATGTGTCAATGACTCCCCATTCTGAGTCACTTTTAACCCCTTGATTCTTCCTTCCTTCTTGGTTGTATTGATTGTTCGACCCAATCCTTCCATCATGAGAATGAAAAGGAATGGGGAGAGAGGATTGCCTTGCCTAAGCCCTCGTGAAGGCCTGAAAGTGTTGGAAGGTGAGCCATTGAGAATGATAGAGTAACTTGTTGTGGTGACTAGTTCCATGACCCAGTTTATCCAGTTGTAGTCAAAGCCATAAGCTTTAAGGATTTCCTTTATATATTGCCAGCTAAGTCTATCATAGGCCTTCGCTATGTCCAACTGTATTATCATTCCTGCTTGCCTATAGGTCTTGAGGGAATGTAGCACTTCATGTGCTTGGATGATGTTGTTGAGGATTTGTCTGCCTTCCACATACCTAGTCTAATCCTCTGAAACTAGTGATGCTAGTAGAGGTTTGAGTCTGTTAGCGATAACTTTGGAAATGATTTTGTACACCACATTGCAAAGAGCTATTGGTGTAAATTTTTCTGGAGTCATTGCCTTTTCCTGTTTAGGGATTAGCGCTATAAAAGATTCATTAATTGCTCTGAGAACTTTTCTTTATGTTCTCGAGTCCTCTACCACATCAAGAATGTCGTGTTTGACTGCTTCCCAGCAAGTTTTGAAGAAATCTACATTGAAACCATCTGGGCCTGGAGCTTTCTCGTTGTGCATCTCTTTGATCACTTCATTGACCTCTTCCTCCATTACTGCCCTATTGAGATTATAGTTGTCTCCCCTCGTCACCAACTTGGGAATATTCTTAGTGAAGTTCATAATGGAGTGTGATCTATCTATTGAGGTTTCCAATGCTATACTTTTGAAATTTTGAAGCAGCACCGATTCCATTTCCTTGTGAGTCTTTAACTCCTTCCCTTGTGTATCCAGTAGCTTCGTTATTCTGTAGTGTGCCCTGTGTTTCATAGTAGATTTATGGAAGAATCTGGTGTTTGTCTCCCCTTCTTTAATCCACTTTACTCTAGATTTCTGTTTCCAGAAGATCTCCTCCTGCTGACATCTATTGTCCCATTCCTACTATACAGAGTCCACCAATACCTTCCTCCCCCTTGTGAATCCTCTTTGATGATTATTTGGTTGATTTCTTGTAATTTACTTTCCACGTCTCTCTTGGCTTCAAAAATGTTACCAAACTCATTACAATTCCATTCTTTGAGCCTTTGTTTGATATGTTTAAGGTGTTGATGCAGGATGAACATTTTTGTGCCCTGAGTGGGCATGTCTTCCACCCACCACATTCTAATGTTATTTGAGAAGTTTGGATGAGTGAGTAAGAATTTTCAAACCTAAAAGGTTTGCTTCTTGGTGTTTCGATGAAAGAAGCGTCCAACTGAATAGGCCAGTGATCCGAACCCCCAAAAGGAAGAATCCATGCAGTCATGAAGTGACTCGATAGAAGGACATCCTCCAAAACTATGAAGCAATCTAATTTCGAAGCAACTTGGATTGTTCCCCCTCTCTTGTTATTCCAAGTGAAGATGCCATTTATTGTCTCCATGCTTACTAGTCTCATGTTGTCTAAGAAGTTCTGGAATGTGAGTGAGTCTCGTCCCAACATTAAGCTACCCCCTTTTTTTGTGAAAGTGATTTGATCATATTGAAGTCTTCCTCTTAGTTCCTCTAGTGAGCTGAGTAGCCTTAGTTTATCCTCAAGCAGTTGAGGACCATAGATATTTGTAGTCAAGTAACAATCCTTTTCCCCCAGAGGTTGGATTACAATAGAGAGATGATTTCTAGATGCTCTTGCATCTGTGATCTCAAATTTTTGAGGATTCTAGAGGGTAATAATTCTCCCCGCTGTGTTGTTGGCTTTGACCTCCAGGTACTCATAGTTGCTGAGCATTTGGTTTCATGTATGAAAACCATATCTGGTTTTTATTCTTTTATTCTACTACTGAGATTTATTTGCTTTCTCTTGCTTCCTAGCCCCCTAATATTCCAGGTTATGCACTTCATAATGGGGTGTTTGTAAAAGAGTAACTGGTAATATCTTTGATCTTACTTGAATTAATCAGGAGTTTCCCGCATTCTGATAGGAGATCATTCTATCTACTTCTTCCACTTTTTTTTTGGTGGAGCATCCTGGTGTGATCTCCGTCTATTTGACTCCTTTATTCTCCCGGCTATCGTAGTTCTGTTTGACTCCAGTAGCATTTTTGTGGGATCTGCTGAGGTAGAGCTGTTGCACTTTGTCAAACTGCTCTTGAGGCAAAGAGGCAATCCCTTTGTTAGTGCCCTGTTCTAGAAACTGCTCAAGTTCCAGGTTCTCGCTCTCAAGGATCTCATGTAGGTCTTCATCTCCCATTCCTACTTTGTTGGGGGTGATATCTTGGTCGTTTCGAAGTCCTGTGTTGTTTAGTTGGTCCTCCTTCCTTTCGTTGTCATCCTGTATTATGTCCATGTTATCTTCTCTTTCCCTTTTTGTTGAGGTGTTCCCCATATCTTTACTCTCTTCATTTTCTTTCCCCTCCTCTTCTACAATCTCAAAACTGTTGTGACTTGGTAGGTTCTTCTCACTGTGTTTCTTTTGATGCTTCTTCCCCCTTCCTTTCCCCTTGCCTGCCATTTTGGTGTAACCTTCAGGGTCTTTACCAATGTTTCCTTTCAGATTATTCTCTCTTTTGTTGAGTGGGAATTCTTTGAAGAGATGTCCATGTTCATAACATTTGCAGCATCTGAACGGGATGTGTTCATAGTCGACTACATGAACCCATTCCTCATCATAAACTTCCAGGATGACCTCATCCGGAAGTGCTCCCGATAAGTCCATTTCAATGCATATGCATGCGAAGGATGTGTATTTACCACATAGAGTAGCCTTTGATATTTTTATAAAATGTCCTAGTTTATTGCCTATAGCTTTTAAGGGTTATGGAAGCTAGTAATCCTAAAGTAAGGAATATAGTCTAATTCATACCGGGACCGAAGTGAATGTTTCTCACTCCGGCACAAAGTTCATCATCCAAGGTCACATGTAGAGACCTGCGGCAACAAAGAAGTAGGGTCCTCCTTCGAATATTCTATCTTTATCCTCCAAGTCCTTGAAAACCACGGTGAAGAAACCCTTGGAACCCATATGTATATTTATATCACCTATCGGCTTCCAGGTGTTTCTTATCCAGGTGTATAGTGCTTTTTTCGTGGGCTAGATGCCCATCAACTTACATATGATTGCATAGGTAGCCATGTGATCTCTGTGCTCTTGCAGAGCTGGATCACTAAGTACCACCCATGGTTTAATAATAGCCTTGGGCTTGCAGGGTCCCGTTGGAGTTCTGCTTTCCAACCTCTGACCTATGTCACCTGCTATCGCTTCCTCCCGAGCCTCCTCGTGGCTCCCTCTCTTGTCCTGGGGTCCGCTGCCTTCCGACACTTGAGTCTCAGTGTTTCTTGTCTCTTTCTCCATGGCATTTTTCTGCTTGCCCCGACTTGTCCCTCTACCTTTGTTCAAGACCGTGCTACTATAGGAGGGAGTGGAGCTCCCTCCTCCTTGTCCCTCCATGGTTACCATTTTGTTGAATTCGCCCCCTGTTTCAAACCCTAGCTTCCAATTTTCGACATTCTTTAAAAATGAAAGTAAAAGCCAATAAAAATCATTTTTTTTGTGCGAAAAACACCCTAAAAATGAAACAAAAAGTCTTGATGTTGTAATAATTTTTTTTTTTAACAATAAATCTTCAACATTTTTTTAGCAATGATGTTAAGAATAAAATATCATGACTCAGAAAAACCTTAAATTTCCAAAAAAATTCAGGCATGACATTAAAGGTAAAATTTCACATCTCTAAAATGCCTTCAAATTACAACAATTTTCTGCAATGGTGTTAAAGTTAAAATACTTATAACTATTTTCAACCATAACATTAAAGATAAAATATCATGACTTAGGAAAACCTTAAAATTTTGACAATTTTTCAACCATGGAATTAAAACTGAAGATGATATGAGCATAGAAAGCCTTAATTCTTCAACATATTTCAACCATGGTGTTATGGAAAAATTATATGACTAAAAAAACTTTAAAAGTGAACACATGAATGAAAGTGTCATTATACCAAGAGTAATTTCTTTTTTAAATACTAAAACTATAGTTCTTTTAAAATCTTAGCCTAAGACAACTTGACACATTGCAACAAAAAGTTAAAAATAAACCATTAATTTGACACACAGTGTAGACAAACTCAACCCATTAAACATTAGAATTAACTAGGTGAACTTGCTACTCAAAGATCGATGTGCACTTTGCAAACACAAATAAAATGGAACAAAATAAAAAATAAATACACAAAAAAATAAAGATAAAAAATAAAATACAAAACAAAAATTAAAGCATTGAAAAATATGAAACTAAAAAGATAGAAAAATATATTAAAACATTAAAAAGAAAAATTACCAAAAAAATAAAAAA
>APFE030782513.1:32282-50161 GCA_000404065.3 Pinus taeda
ATTGACATGTCAGTGTTAGTGAAAAGGTTGTGAAATATATATATTTTAATTATCTCTAAATGTGAAAAGGTATTTTTTGTTGAGTATTTTAAATTGTTATTTTTTAGTGACAATTATTTTTCATATATTGAAGTATTATTTAACGATATACAATATATATAAAAACTTACCTCAAATCATTGATCTTATTATTATTTTTTTTAACTTTGCATAAAAAGTTAAAAATTTCATTATAGAAAAACATGGTAAAGAAAAACAAAAAATACAAGTTTGGAAAACCCTTAAAAAACAAATATAGAAGAAGAGGTTAAAAAAATTTGTGTTGTGAATACTTCGGACATAAGAAAATTAAAGTGTCAAAAATGTTTTGAAAAAATGTTGATGCTTTTCAAAATCAAATTGAAAATCACTAAATTTTTAACAAAACCTTCATACTTGATAGATACAAAATTTAAAGTGTAAAAAATAAGCCCTCTAAAAAAAGTTGATGTTGTATCTACTTTTTAAAATCACCATGAAAATCAATAACATTTAAAAAAAAATATTCATGCTTGATAAAAAGTGTCAAAAATATGCTAAAAAAAATAATGTTTTCTAAATTAGCACTTTTCAAAATCGAATAAAGTTTTGCTAACTCAAGAATGCTGACAGGTTACAATTTCCATTTGATAGTTTACACTATTCGTAATTCATTCTCTTCATATTTTCCCAAACACTCCCTATTTTCATGAAATCTTCTTTCCTCTTACATTTTATTTCTTAGTACCCTTCCCTCTTTATTCATAATTCATTCTCTTCCTTTTCTTTTGTCTTCATGTTCCCCTTTTCATTATCCTCCTCCTCTCTTTTTGTTTCAGTTTTTTTTGCTCTATTTACACCTCATTAATGTTTTAATTTTTCTCCTTCTCCTCCTTTCTGTTTTACCTTTTTCATCTTATTCATCCTCCTCTTCTCCTCCTTTCTGTTTTACCTTTTTCATCTTATTCATCCTCCTCCTCTTCCATCGCCCATTCCCTCTTTTGTCTCCATTTTCAATATTCCTTTTTCTCTCTTTTAAATTTTGACTTTTACAATTAATTTTTAAATAAGATAAAATTGTATGCCATTTTTCCTGATATATATATATATATTATATATATATATATATATATATATATATATAACTTAACTACACTCATTTTCAATACATTTATTCTCTAATTTTTTTTCACTAGAAGTGTACTTCTGTTGTAATCATCCCTGTTAGAGATCTGACTGTTCATATAACAATCAGAATTGAAATTATATGGAAAAGTAAAAGGATATAAAACAAGTAGTAACAAATACTAATGACAAAAGAAAAGGTGAACGATCCTTCCCAACCACATGTCTTAGTTTATTCGTGAACATTGAATAACTGTGGGTGGAGATCAATCAAATATCCAATGGAGTAAGTTCAACTAGAGGAAACATGTTAGTAAATGAGCTTCTTCATTTATCAAAATAAATTAAGATAAAATTTTAAAGCTACGGAAATATTAATTATGGGTTTTTATTATGAAATAAAATGCCAATATTATTGATGGAATTGAAGCATGATTTACAGAAAATCAATAAATGAAATATGCATAAGGGAATTTTATGTAAACTTGGTGAAGGACTTGCCATCTATGCTAATTAAAGTTAATTATATTTATTTTTTCATTTCGGTATCAAATTTAGTCTTAATTATTTTTAGTTAATTATATTTATTTCTTCATTTCGGTCTTAAATTCAGTCTTAATTATTGTTTTTTTCAAGGAAAAAAAAAAAATTATTCTATAGAGAAAAAGTTACATTTTCATAGGGTTTTCTCAGATCACGTTCAATTGGAAAAAACATGATTAATCACTTGACTGAGCTGTTAATGAAGAGGAATAAGAAAACATAAAACAAAAATACAAGGGGAGTTTGCGGGGCTTCCTACCCAAAATGGATCCAATGATAAAATGTGGCCAAAATACCATAGCAATGATGGAAGTTAATATTGAAATAATCCCATACCACAACCCTTGCCAGTTGAGGAATTTTCAAAGAACATGAATCCTGGGTAGAGGGAGAGGGGAGAGACCAACTTTAGAGAACACATCAACCTCCACGTTCTTCTCCCGAAATACATGTTGAAAGGAGACAAGAGAGAAAGAGTGGAGAATGTTCCAAATCAACTCAATCCAATTGCAAAGAGAAACAATCTCAACAGAACAATGACCCTGAATCCAACTTATTAAGACAAGGGAGTCACCAATTATAAGAAGGTTGTCAATGTTATTAAGACAAGAGAGAAAGAGTAGAGAATGTTCCAAATTAACTCGATCCAATTGCAAAGAGAAAGAACCTCGACAGAACAATGACCCTGAATCCAACTTATTAAGACAAGGGAGTCATCGATTATAAGAAGGTTGTCAATGTCCAGCCAAGAAGAGCACTTGAGATCCCCCACAATGCAATCAACTCAGCGCTGCAATTGTCCCCTCAACCACCATGCCATGAGAAATGATAGGGTCTAAATGAAGTGAGACTCCACAGTGGCAAGTCCCTTCAAAGGAGCTATCATCAAAGGAGCATATAGGGTAGATGTTAGAGATACCAACATATAAGACAGTCTGAAGTCAGAGTCTAGGGACCAATTTCCTTGAAAAAAGCAATAATGTCCATGGAAACAAGGAATGGTACGAGTAGAATGCCTTCCAAAACCATAACATTCCTAGCGCACCAGATGCCCCAAAGTACATAGAGAGAAAGAATTCTATTAGCTTTAGCTTTAGAGTTCCCTAATAAAAAGCATTAGAGAATAGAAAGTGCACCGTTGATATGAGATACACCTAATATTGTGAACACCCCACGCCAAATCTCAATAGGAAAGGGGCAACGAATAAATGGCTAAAGGCCGTCCTCAAAGATCTGTCTACACATGTAGCACCATTCAGGACTAATGAAGCCTCTTCTAAATAGGTTGTACCGAATTAATATGCGTTTACGCTTTCTTTAAAAGTGGAAATTGAATCTTATTGTATGTGTGTTAAGTATTTTTAAATTTTGTTATTGTAGTAATATTCATAATAATAGTAAGAAGATGATAATGATGTGGCGGATTTTCTATAATAGCCACAATGTTGACAATAACTGAAAATAGGATTAAAGATAAAAAGACAAAATATTATATAAATAAATAAAATTAGAAAATCGTGAATACACTTTTCTAAATTCAATTTTACAGCATTCTAGAACCACATGCTATGTTGGGAAGTGAAAAAATTCATATGATTACCGATTGGTACGTTAAAGAATTATGAATTAGTTGATGTTTCGTATAAATATTCAAACCTGAAAAGCTTGTTCTTCCCGCCTGTGTTTTCATTCATAAAAAGAAAGTGATTTGAAAAAAAATAAAAAAATAATTTGTTGACGGTCAATTCCAATGTTAGTACTCGTCAGATATAATAACTCACTTCGATTAAATGTTTTTCTTATAAAACTTAGGAAGTTTTTGGCCCTTTGCCAGCGTTGCCAGATTTAAACTCAAACCCGGAATGTTCACTTTTGAAACTCTAATTATCCAAAAACTTATTGAAAATGAAAAAGGAAAACATTTTCTTTTAAATTTAATATATATTTAGATTAAGTAAATTTTAAAATATTTATAAGATCACCTCGAATTACCAACCTTCTTATCATCTAACTTCTCTTAAAAAATATTTAAGCGTAAAAATAAAATTTTAATTAAATCCAAATATTCTCTTACATTATTAAAATTCAATGAACCATCAACGCCTTACGCGGAGATATTAACAAAATTAAAATGAATTCCTGTAGTTTTACATTTAACGTATGAATGGATTACTTTCCAAAATACAATGATTCAAAATATTATGAGATAAAAGAATCTATCACTTTTTTCACATTAAAAGATTGAAATTGAAGATTATATTTTTCAAAATTAACATAAGTATATATTTTTATTTGTAGGATTATCAATCCTCCTAACCTCTTAACTCAGCTGAACTATTGTTATGTTTTAATTATTTAATTTCCAAAATACTATAGCATAAAAGAATATATCACCTTTATCTTTTTAAAACATTAATAATGATTTTTATTTTTTTTTATTTTAAATAAAGTTTAAATTTTAAATTATTTATAAAATTACCAACTTTCTAATTTTTTATAATGATATTAGAAAAATCATTTTCAACATAATTTTTAAATTTTTTTTTAATAATCTCTTTATTTTTAAAAACGCAATAAATTATCTATAATCTTTTACAATTTAAAAATGCCCAATTTAAAAATATGCTCCAAATTCTGAATTAACACTTTTCAAAATCAAATAATTTTTTGCTAACTCAAGAAGGCTGACAAATTACAATTTCCGTTTGATAATTTACACTATTCATAGTTCATTCTCTTCTTATTTTCCCAAACACTCCCTATTTTCATGAAATCTTCTTTCATCTTACATTTTGTTTCTTAGTACTCTTCCCTCTTTATTCATAATTCATTCTTGCCTCATGTTTGCCATTTAAATTTGAAAATCTAGTTGTAGAGAAAACAAATCGTCCCTGAGGGGATACGAAGGAATCCGGGACTTGAAAGACCAATAATTTAAGATGGTGGCATGAGTCCGCTTACTTACTTGCAATGTCTGCAGGGTCCTTAGATAGGAAGCATTAAAGGACTAAAGGATCCCGGTGGAAAAATTCGATTCTCATCCCTCCAAATGAATATATGCTAAATGTACATATTGGTCTGAGTGTGATGGAATTGATTGTAAAAGTTGATAGAACAACTATTTGTGATCTGACTTTGGTGAAAAAATAATATTCAATGTTAGAAACAACAATTACTCCGTGGGAATATTTATATTGGAGATCTGACATAATCTACCTCATAATTTTACATTTTCAAAAGAAAAATTATTATTATTATTTATTTGTGATCTGAATTTGGTGAAAAAATAATATTCAATGTTAGAAACAGCAATTAGTCCGTGGGAATATTTATATTGGAGATCTGACATAATCTACCTCATAATTTTACATTTTCAAAAGAAAAATTATTATTATTATTATTATTATTTATATATAGATATATATTTACTAATTTACTCATTAATATGTTTGTTTACTCACAAGGTATTTGTAATTTAAAACTCTCCCATCATCTACCTCATAATTTTACATTTTCAAAAGAAAAATTATTATTATTATTATTATTATTATTATTATTTATATATACATAGATATATATTTACTAGTTAACTCATATTAATTTGTTTACTCACAAGGTATTTGTGATTTAAAACTATCCCATCAAAAGAAAATGTTAAGTTAAGACTCAAAACACACTTTATCCATATTTTGTTTTATTTGCTTCTGAATATAACATTGGAGATGTTTGGACCACGCGCCTTTATCTGTGGTGGATGATTCACTTACCATTGCATTACATTATGACTCCATGGTTTAATTTTTGTTACATCATACCTTTACGGTGCTAGCCATGTTTCTTGGATTATGCGGCTAGGCCACTAGGATGACATTTGGCTAGCCCACATGAAGGTCAAATAAGGATGGTACAGATGCATCGAAGCTAATCCAACGATGATGATTCCTCGTAAAACCATTACGGTTACTACCCCACCCATCCCGAATGTCGACTAAAGTGGCTGAGAGCTTAGTAAGGAATTTAGTTGAGCTAAGGTTTATCATACCACTATGTATTCTACGTAGTTTTTACACTGATGCTCTTTGACTCACCCTTCATGTAGCCGGTTCACTCCCTTGGAAAGAACAATGGTTCTCACGTATCAAACCCCTTATTTGTTTAATGTGACTCTGGCGTTACAGAGACCGTCTAACCATGTTTTATTTTGTTTTGTTGGTTATGGTTAATGTTTTAGAATTTCCTTACTTAGGCTTAAGTTTATTTTAGGTTGACATATTTTGGTTCCTTTGTGTAGGTTTCAGGAACTTCGATAGGTTGGTTCCTTTCACTAAATGACCGAACGTGTCATTGTTTCTTTCGTACCTAGGAAACCTTTTTGGTGATTTAAGCTAGCTTGTATAGAGAGTTGTAATTTCCCTTCTAGCCTTATAAATGGCAACAAATTTTGTAAGGAAAGCAAGGTCGTCACTTGATAATTCAACTAGGGTTTGAATTTTTGAATTCTCACTATATTTGTTTAAATTTAATTTGAGGTTTTAATTTCATCAATTTTATCCATTTTCTAAACACTTTGTCCTCTTTTCAGGCTCGAGTGAAGCTTCTATAACAATCGCAATTGATTCTTCCCTTATTGTTCACTATAGTGATACTTTAAAGCCACCATGCATGTGGTCAAGGGATTATTACTCCACAATTTTATTTTCTCTAAACTATTCTCTACAAAAATTACTCCCTTGAGTTGTTTTATGACTAATGTTGTATTGTACTCTTGTTTGGACATCCACGCCAACATTTCCATTGTGGTCATACGAGTTTTAGTTTTCATTCCTCTAATGCGACCCAATATTGGCTAGCTAAGGGCCATGTGTAACACTTGTTGTTTTAAACTCTCATTTATTTACATTACATGATATTTTTTTAGTAGAAAAAATGGTTTGGAAACTCTCTATTTCTAAATTAATAACAAAAAGTTTTTCCTTTTTGTAGAAAATGGGAGTTCCAGTGTTCTACCAAAACGTATGAGGTAATTTTAAAAACCTTTACTTATTTTGTCAGAGTTGAGTATAATTATATATGTGCGTACGTGTATGCGCACACATATATATATACCCAACTAACGAAGGTTCTCCACTATTGTTCTTTTAAGTTAGCTTTTCCTCTCAAGTTGATTTGATGTCTTTGAACATGACATTTTTAGCATTCCAGCTACTAGCTACTGAAGAGAAAAACTAAAACTTTTTCCCTATCTTGTTGCAAGTTATGTCTCGGTCTAAAGGGTTTCTTACCAGCCTGTTATTGTTGTTGCTGTAAATTGTGTACTTCTTCTTTTATTTTGGATTGAATACTTAAGGTTTCAACACTAAGTCAAAGGCACTGAGTTTTCCATTCGAATGTAATGGGTTCTTCCCCTTATTTCATGTTGAAAACAAATATATTGGTTATAGATCTTTTTGTACTTGGTGTTATTAAACCTCCTTTATTATGTTTTACTTGTAACTATTATGTCACTATAACACCTTGGTTGCTACCATATATTACATGAACATGTTTCTTTTATTTGACAATATTTCTTTCTACTCATTTGCTTCCATTGGCACTATAAATAATTGCTTTGTTTTTTAATTTCAAGTGATTAATTTTTAAGCACACTATTTCTTCCGATAAGTTTCTTCATGATCCATCTCTATAAAGTTTTCATAGTCTCCATCCTTTGTTTTTTTCAAAGACATAAAAGTTATTTCCACATTTCCTTATTTCATGTATGCTTGACTTCCTTCAATTATGCGTATACATATTTAAGGCATACCCAAGAAAATTTATTTGGTATAGAAAAATGATATCTTTTTTTCTTATATATTACCCCTGTTTCATTCTATATACAATTGTTTGGCCTTATATATGTGTAATATACACATATCCGTGTTATTTTTTATACTTGAATCTTTTATTTTTATCTCTTTATGTCTATTTTATATTAGATCTCTAATACCTAACTTTGTAGTAGAGAACGATTATTGATCCCTTGCATTTAGTTTTTTTATCTAAATATATAATTACTTCCCCACATGTTGGAAGACATTATTCGACCTATTAATGCAACTAACTCTAAGAAATATCCTTGATACGAAGGCAATTAGGTGCAAGAATCCTCAAATTGGATTTTTACATCTACTCCTCACAAGGATTTTAATGTTTTCACTTTGAAAAGGAACTGCATTAGTTAATGTATAGCACAAAGTTAGCCTTTGTACTTGCCTACCATTTATGATAATCCTACTCTTTATCTTATTCAATTATAAACCATAAATAACTCATTACATTATTCAAAATGTTAAACAAAAACAAGATCCATGACTGAGAATTAGTTATCTATTAAGAAATAAAATTAGAAAGTTATGTGTTCCACTACTTTCTCTTTTCCTTGTGCATAAATTCATAATATTTGTGTAAAATATTTTTCTAGCAGATCTCAAAGACGAAAATTTCTTTACTTATTTGAGTATTTTTATATATAACAAGAGTAAAAATGCTCCTCCTAACCAATAAATTGTTAACCATTAATTCCCCAGAGCTTCAGGATGTCCTTGTATAAAAATAATCTTGATATGTATTTTTATAATTTTTCTGGTTAGGCCCTAGCAGCGTTCAGCTAAATCAATGTATAACTTTTTTGTATATTCTTTCTGGTCCATTCTTTTCTCTTTGCTAGGACTTCTTTTCATATTTCCTTTCTCTCCTGTAATCCTTTTTCCTCTCCCACCTCATGACCTTTCATCAAGAGTTTCAAATTTAATCTTAGCCCCACAGTTATAATTGAAACTTAATTTTTCGCAAGAAAATAAAAGCATAAAAGTCTAACAGGAAATTAATTACATCAGGGTTACTAAATTTCCCCTCCCCTTAAATGAAAATTTTCTTTCGTATTTTCCCTACATTGATCATTTTTGAAAAAGTGAAGTAAATGTTTCTCTCTTTTTTATCTTCCATCTCCCAAGAGGCCTCCTCTGGTGCAAAGTGCTTCCATTGCACTTTACCCTAGACCATGGCTCAATACTAGAGTATAGGTCCCCTCATAACTAAAATTTGTAGAGGTTCAACCTAGAACCCACCTTCCGATTTGAGTTGTACAACATTCCAATCAATAATATGATTTGGATCATGAATATATTTCTTTAATAATAATACATGAAGTACATTGTGAACTTTGATATGGGTTGGTAGTCTTAGCTAGTAGGCCAATGATCCTACCCTTGCTAGTATTTCAAATGGTCTACAAAATTAGGGTTCTAGCTTACCAAAACTCCTGAGTTTGAAAGTACTCTCCTTAGGCCTATCTTTAATGACTACTTTCTCTTGCACTTTATATTGTTTATGTGTCCTTTTTAAATTTGCAAATATATTTTCTTAACTTGGTTTGACTTGAGTTTCCGCTTTAACTTTTCAGCTATATTATCCATTTCCTTCAATAGATTAGGTCCCAATACAAGTTTGTCTTTTAGTTGCTCCAAATTAATAGAGTATGGCACTTCTTCCCATAGAG
Organism: Pinus taeda; assembly: GCA_000404065.3. Lineage (NCBI taxonomy): Eukaryota > Viridiplantae > Streptophyta > Pinopsida > Pinales > Pinaceae > Pinus > Pinus taeda. Next base: position 41,506 of record APFE030782513.1, read on the forward strand.
GAATTCAAATGGACTCATCTTCTAGGATTATTTATAGTTTTTATTATAATAATAAAATTGCTCTTCAAGATTGGAATTCCTATCTTAAAAAGCTTTTTGAATAGCTAAATGTCCTAGATAATTTGGAAACCCTGCTCACAACGAAAGAAGTCTTCTCTTTAGAAGACATTAAGTTTTGGGGTTAATCACCTGGCTAATGGGAAACCTAAGGACATTGAAGGTTACCAGGAAGAAATCTTAAAAATTGGAGGTCTTGTCCTCATCCCCCACATCCACAAGCTTTTCAATCAAGAAGTCAAACAAGGGTTCCCTAAACCTTGGACTGAGAGCCTCATTATCCCTATTTTTAAAAGTGGGAATAAAAATAACCCCTCTAATTATCGGACAATTATGATCAACCGTCTCTTATCCAAGTTATATGGTAGTATTTTGGAAAAGAAGTTAAGCATATGGCTTGAAAGTGAAGGTAAGCGGGATAAAGGCCAAGCAGGTTTTAGAAGGCATCACTCAACAACAGACCACGTTGTTACGCTTAGGATCGTTACGGAGGAATGTAGTAATGATAAATCCAATTTATTTTGTTTCTTTGTGGACTTTAGAAAGGCTTTCGATACGGTCCCTAGATACAACCTTTGGAATAGATTAGAAGAGCTAAAGGTTCCTCTCGAGTTGAGAGCTGCCACTATAAGGTTATACAAGAATGTAATTTCCAAGCTAAAGAGCAATGAGGGGTGGTCGAAAGATATTAAGTGTAACATCGGAGTTAAACAAGGTTTCCCCCTCTCCCCTACCCTATTTGGCATTTACGTTGATAAGCTCGAAGGCTATTTAGAGGAAGCATGATGTGATGGCAGGATCTTAGCTGGGATGGTCGTCATCCTTCTCCTCTATGATGATGATATTGTTCTTTTCGCAAGGTGCCCATCTGATCTTGATAAGCAACTCAGGCTTCTTAAGGATTTCTGCTCTAACATGGGTATGATTGTTAACACTAACAAAACAAAAGTTATGATTATCAAATCCAAGAAGGACACTTACGTTAATTTTATGTATGACAATAATAACTTGGAGGAAGTCTATTCTTACAAGTACCTAGGAATTGATATTCATCACAAGCTCAATTGGAACCATACGATTGAGAAAAGGATTAATGGGGGGTGGAAAGGTTATTTTGGTCTTGCAAATAATTATAAAACAACAAACCTTGTAATGTTGGATAAAAAGAAGTTCCTCTTTGAAAATTTAGTCACTGCTATTATCTTATATGGCTGGGAGGTTTGGGGTTGCAGCATCTCTAGAGAATCATGGAGAAAGATTAAGAAAATCCAGAAGCATTTTATAACTTATAACCTGAAAATTGAAAGTTATACACCCTATCCTATTCTCCTTATAGAAGTATGTCTTTCCCCTATTGAGAGCCTGGATATGATTAGGTTTCTACTGTACCAGCACAAAATGAATAACTTAGATGATCATAGACTTCCTAAGCTAGCTTTAAATTCCAGCCAAAACCACCTAAGGCTCAATCGCGGGTGGCATAAAGACATGAGGGCCTCGTTAAACTATTGGGAGATCAATGAGAGTGATTCATTGCAAAACATTAATAACATTAAAGATATTGTTACTTCTAAGTTCAAAGAAAAAATGTGGTGTGAGAAAGATTTAGCGCGTAAAAGAAAATTAAGTGATTATAAGAAGGCCATCAACCCCACGCTAGAAGATCAGAGGTATCTCTCTATTTTAACTAGCTCAAAGAAAAAAATTAATATAGCAAAGATTAGAATGAATTCTCATGAGCTCCATAGTGAAATAGGTCGTTGGGTAGTTCCTAAAACACCATGGATGGAAAAGATCTGCCATATATGTGAGAATAGGAACATCGAGGATGAAAACCACTTCCTCTTAGAGTGCCCCGCATACAACCACATTAGATCTCAGTTTCACAACCTTTGTTACAATACCAACCTTCCTAGCCTTTTACAATGTCAAAATTATAGTGCATTCGGGAGGCTTCTCTCCAAGCTTTTTGAGCATAGGAATAAAATCTTAAATCAAAATAAATAATTTGTTTCTTTAGGTCTAATAGACCAATGTTTGGTCTCAGCGGACATTAACCATCATCGTCATCATCAAATAATGATCCCACTCAGTGGTTTCATTCATCAGAACACATGAAGCTTGTATTCAAGAATGTGATTGGTACTTTGAGTTAGATAATATGTCTAGGGATGAGATGTCGTGTTGAAGTTCAAATGTCTACCCATTCTTGCAAAAATTGATTTCTATAAATTGGAAGTAAATTTTGCATCTTTGTCAGATATGATAGTTTTTTGGTATTCCATGTACTCTAAATATTTCTTTCAATAAAATTTCAACCACATGAAGAACATTATATGTTGATTGAAATGGTATAAAGAAAGAAGCTTTATTTAATTTATCCACTACAACCATTATTGAGTTATTCTATATTTTAGCTCTAGGTATCCCCATAATAAATTATAATGAGATAATTTCCATTTCAATTTCGGAATAGGTAGGGGATTCAATAATATAGCAGGATGTTGATTTTCAACTTTTACTCGGAATTCTTGGCACTTTGCCAAATATTTAGTTATCTCTCATTTCATTCCAAGCCAAAATAATTTCTTCTTAAAGGATGTAATAATTTTCTAGTATCCAAGGTGAGCTGAAAAAATGTTTTTTGTGATGCTCATCTAGAATTATTAACTTCTAGAGTCTAGCCACATTAGGAATGTATATTTTATTTCTAAATATTAATATCTTATCTTTATTTAATTCATATTCTATTTTTTCTGATTGATTAGCTTCTCTTATCAAATTTTCCTATATCTTATTATAAACCTGATCCTTTAGGGTTGTTTCTCTAATTCTCTCCACAAAGTATGTTTTAATGATACTCAATGAAATTCCACAAATTGGATATACACTTCAGTAAATATATCAACCACATTATTTTCTTTCCCTTTAATATGCTTACTATCAAAACCATGTTCACCTAGAAAAGCCATACATTTGTCCTGTCTAGCATTTAAGTGACATTGGCTGAAGAAATAGTTTAGGAATATATGTTTAGTAATTAGAGTAAATTTATGGAATACCAATTAGGGGCGCCACATTTTTAGTACATGGATTATGACAACCAACTCAAAATCATACATAACAAATTTTTTCTCATGATTTGTCAACTTTCTAGATTCTTAAGCTATTACACGATTGTTGAATTGAGGCTTCTCTGATCCATATCAAGTTATGAGAAAAATATTTCACCGTAAATCACATGACAATACATTTGTCGACATGTTTTGAACCAATGAGTGTGGTTCATCATCAGGACAAGTTAAAGAATTAGATCATGGCTATATCTTAAATAGGGAGATCATACTTTCCAACAACTAAGATTGACTGAAAATGGCTATATTAGTCTGGACTAGGCAAACCACGATAATTGACCCAAAAACGACTATATTTTATTGTTTAATTAAAATAATATTATTATGTTAAAAAGTATCTTATTTAATTTTTATTTTAAGTAAAAAAATTTAACCAATTATGAGTCAAAAATCTAGGGAATGTGATAAAATTGTTAACCTGTATTAATATTAATAGAATAATTTTAATATTATATTAATATAATAGAATGGCTAGGGTAACTCCTTAATATAAATTTAATTAGTAAACACTAATAGATTAGTGTGTAATTATTTAATAGTTATTAATATATTATCAAGTAGATTATTATTCCAGTATTACTAGATCTAAGGATGTTAGTAAATAGTAAGGATTTAGTAATAACTAATATAATATCAATTATTGTTATACTAAATTATTTGGATTAGTTAAGAGAAGGTAATATCTATATTAATATTTAATATTTGTATTGAGGAGGCTAATGTTATTGCTAGAGTTGCATAGCTCCGTCACCGAAAATTTAGGGAAGCCATTGAGATTGAAAGAAGACCTAGCAATCTCAATAGAGATGATGGTTGGAAGATCAGTAGTTGTTGGATTCCTGCCCTCTCTTTCTAATCATTTATCTATTTTTATATAGTCATTTTCATAACTATCCAGACAAAGATAAGCCCAGTATCAACATAGTCAAACGAAGTAGTATATCCACTAGTTAAGATAAGGTCGAAGGAAAACAACCAGTATCGAATATATAGTCTTGAAGAGCCAGTGAGAATATTGTTGGGTTTGATTTACATACAGAAAGAGAGACGTTCAAGGAGGCAAGAATTTTTTTTTTATGTATTTAGGTGCTTCTACGTCTAAGAATCATATGTCGCTAAAGGAGAAACCTCATGAAGTTATTGTAGTGCATGATTAAGATCTCATGATGTTAAAATCCTTTCTGCAGACCTACATGAAGTTATTATGAGATTATAAGGTAGTTGAAGGACTAAAAGAGTTGATAGATAACTTCTCCAACAAGGATAAGCCATTACCAGAACAACGCGTAGTCAATAAAGTGAACCGAAGCAAGAAGAGAACTAATGAGGAGTTGTGGTTGACAACACAAATTGGTGATTTTGAGTTGGAAAAGGTAATCCTAGACTTGGGCTCTGATTCTAACATACCACCAAAGGAAATTTGGGAACATATCGGGAAGCCTAAGTTACAGTGTTTATGAAGTCAACTGCACATGGCGAACCAATAAAAGATAATTCGAATGGGTCACCTACATGGAGTAACTTTAAATATTGAAGGTGCAAGTGCAGTGACGTATTTTGACGTTATTGAGATATTAGATGACAACAATCCATATGCATTGTTGCTTGGGATTGGTTGGGCCTTCGACATGAACACAATCATTAATTGAAAGAATCAAATCATGGTATTTGAAAAGAATGATCTACAAATGATTGTTCCGTTGGATCCAGTAGAAGGTGCATGATACCAAGATTGAGTTCGTGATTATTATGAAGATGAAGAAATTGAGCACATATATAGTCTAACTACGTGAAATGAATATTGTATCAATCTTATTGTGGCTGGAAGGATCAGCTGGGAGAAGGATAGTTCCTTCCAATTAGATTTAGATGAAGAGTTAGAAAACTAGTAGAATGGGTTGCATGAGGTCTCTACGTTGTGATGCAATCATCTTACAAATTCTCTATGTTGTATATCTACTAAGGTATGTAAGTTTCTTTTTTTGTCTTTGAGGTTTCTGTAAGACTCATGTTTATGTAGATTTTCTTCCGAATCCATCGCATTCAATTTCTTTTCAGATTGATGTTTCGAACTTTCTTATTATGATGGCTTGGATAGCCTCAATATGTTTCTTGACCATTTTGAAAGAAACATACTAGAGGAGCATCAATTCTAGACCTTAGACATAGCATTGAGCGCTATGCTTGCAAGATGGTGGGGTACGCTTAAGGATAATATTGTTGACTAGAAGGAATATCATATAGTGATGTGATTAAGGTTTGGCTATGAAAACACCCAACTCACTGGAAAGTACATAGGAAAGGATGAGTCGCATGAACATCTAGCTCAATGGACTAAGGTGTGGGATGAGATACCTCAACTAGAGTGGGAGCATAGCCTTATTCATACCTTGGATGTTATCCCTATGAACTGGTATTTAGAGATGGATCTATGACATGAGGCTGATGATTGGGATGAAATGAAGGAGGGTTTCTTTCTGAAATTCAATTTTGAAGATGGGTTGGAATACATTGATGAAGCACTTCAAGAGATTAAAGCAAAAATCATCCGAACACCCGTAGAGCCTATCACTTGGATACAACTTGACTGGAGTATGCAGCTACAACATGATTTGGAATGTTACAATGTTACTATGAAAGAAGGCAATGAGGATATGTGGAATATTAATATCCCTGAGTCTGAGGGACTGTGCGATGCTGGACTGGATGCGGAGATCCTTAATATCTCGCAATTGGTGAGGAAAAAATAGGTAAATAATGGGTAATAAGTATAAATGAAATTTGTGCACTTTGGCAATTATTGGGATGAAGACACAGTGGATAAGTTCGTTGAATTATTACATGAATATCAATCTTTATTTCCAACTAAGTTCTCTGAATTGAATGGCATAGTAGGAGATTTGGGTATGATCAAGATCAATATAAACTAGATGTGAAGCTGGTTAAGAAGTGCTCATTTCGGTTGAATCCAAAATACAAGGAAAAAGTAAGAGAAGAACTCCCTAATATTCTCACGAAAAGGAATAAATGAGCCTGTACAAGAATTAGAATGGGTCATTCCTATGGTGGTCCAGGAGAAGAAAACAAAGGTTGATATCAGAATCTGTGTTGATCTATGGAAGTTAAATGATGCTTGTGTACGTGAACCATTTCCTATGCCTTTTATAGATGAAGTTCTAGAAAATGTTAGTGGGAAGGAAGCTTATTCACTCACAAATGGATTTTCGAGATGTCACCAAATTAAGATTGCACTGAGGATAGAAGAAACACTACCTTTGCTACAGAATGGGGGTCTTTCCAATATACAGTCATCCCTTTCAGAAGAAAAAATTCTCTTGTGATATTCTCAAGGGTGGTAGTCGCAGCATTCAAGGAATTCATTCATAAAATTTTAGAATTCTACTACGATGATTGGACAATGTTTGGGCTAGTTAATAGGCATGTCTCTAGTTTGCACCTAGTGTTGGATACATGCAGAAAGTATCAGATTTCCTTGAATTTGAAGAAACACATTTTTTGTGTACCTTATGGAATACTTTTGGGACATGTTTTCTATAAGTATGTATTGGTGGTAGACCCCACTAAGATTGTTGTAATTATCAATTTGGATCGCCCTAAGAACGTAAAGAAGCTACGCATAAGTTTGGGACATCCTGGGTATTAGAAGATGTTTATTAATGCGTACGCACAGAACACTGTGCTGATGGAGAAGATGTTAAACAAGGATGCTATTTTTTTTTGGGATGGCGAATGTCAATAGAGCTTGGATATTCTTAAGGAAAAGATGGTTATGGCACCAATCCTAGTATTCTTGGATTGGAAGAAGGAATTTCATGTGCATGTAGATGCATATTATATAGCGTTGGGAGATGTATTAACTCAACCAAGGGCAGGAAATATTGATCACCCGATTTCCTTCACCAGACAATAACTATCTAAGGCAGAGAAGAACTATTCAACCACACAGAAAGAAGGATTGGCCATGGTTTATGCACCACAAAAATTCACGCATTATCTACTAGGGGCACACTTTAAAATGTACATGGATCATTCTTCTTTGAAGTAAATAGTCAATAAGCATGTGTTGGCAGTGGAATATGCAGATGGTTGCCTCTTTTCCAAGAGTATGATTTTGAAGGAATATTTAAGCCCGAGAGATTGAATGATGCAGCTGATCACTTCTCTGAGATCGAGAATGGTGAAGAGCCCACTAATATTGATGAATGATTACCTAACACACATCTCTTTGTTTTTAGAGTTGCGAATGAGAATTTTGCATATAGTATTCATTTTTAATCTACTAGCATAACTCATGAAGGTTATACGACATAGAAAAAGAAGGAATTAGTTGTCAAGGCTACATATTTTTTTGTGTTTGCAGGACACTTATATAAGATGGGATCACATGAAGTTTTTCATTGGTATGTGCCTGAATATGAAAGACACATGATTCTAGCTGAAGCCCATGGTGGTGCCGTTGGAAGACACTATGGAGGAACAACAACTATGCATAATATTATCCAAGCAATATTATGGTGGCCTATGGTACATAAAGATTCTAAGTAGTATTGCAGTGTGTATGATGTATGTCAAAGGACCAGGAGGTCATTGCGAAGGGATGAACTGTAGTTAAATCCACAAGGCATGATACAAGCATTTGATAAATGAGCAATTGAATTCGTTGGACCTATTCATCCACCAGGGAAGAAGACAAGAGCACATTATATTATCACTTTGACAGAGTACTTGACCAGGTGGGCCAAGGAAAAACCTATGAAGGATTGCAGTGCGACAACTATTGCGAAGTTTATATTCAAATTTATTCTATCAAGGTCTAGCTACCCAAATATTCTGATGAGTGACAGAGGTTCACACTTCCTAAATGAGACAATTGCAGCTTTAACAGATGAATTCTACATGTACGATCAAAAGAGTATATCGTATCATCCTCAGGTGAATGGTATTATTGAAGCTTTGAATAGGATCTTAGAGAATACCCTGACAACTTTTTGCAATGTTAATAGGAATGATTGGGATGTGAGCATGCCAACGGTCCTGTGGGCATATAGGAAAACCTTTATGAAATTGACTATGTGAACACCATTTTGACTAGTTTATGGACAAGAAGTAGTCATACAGATGGAATATATAGTGCCCAGGCTTACGATCGTAGCAGTAACCAAGATAGTAGATCGTGACATAATGGAGGAACACCTAGCGTAGTAACTTGTGTTAGAGGAACACTTCTTTTTGGCTAGCTTTCATCAGTAGGTAAATAAATCTAGAGAAAAAGTGTGGCATGATTGACACATTAAGCAACATACTTTTTGATCCGGATTTAAATAAGAACGCAACAAAATACAGAGATAACCATATACACAAAGATGCAGCGGAAATAATGCTTCATTTCATTAATGGAAAATACCAAAATATGCTTACAACCAGAATTGGAAATAAACCAGCTA
>APFE030782534.1:13326-36068 GCA_000404065.3 Pinus taeda
ACAAACCCTCCTTTCTATATATAGGAGTCTAAGGAGTCACAATATAACCCAGCCGACCTAATTATAATAATATAAAGCCACAAAAATAACAATAGAGGGATTCTATGGGGCACAGTAATAACAATATGGGGGCAATAGGGGCACAACAATATTAATAAGGGGTACAACTACCATAGTAATGGGGTAATCACTAGTATTATAGGGACCCAACAGAGATAATGGAGTCCACCAATCAAGGAATCCCTCTTGAGGGGAATCCTAGTCCATTTTCTTCTTGGGGAAATATTGGTGCTCCATATATGGCCACATTGTCCCTTCTAGGAATCACAATTGGTCTGTTGGTATGCTTATTCTCAACCTCTGTCGTTTAAAATACCGTAATTCCTCAGAAATCGAATCAGCAACCAGTTGATACTGAAAGTGACCCTTCACCTTCTATTTCGTTTGTTTCTCCCTCCCCTTCTTCCTCTTCGCTTGGTGAAAATAGTGATACTGGTAACCAAGTGGTTGAGAAGAAGAAGAAAGGGAAGGAGAAGAAGAAGAAGAAGTCAGTTAAGCAAGGGGGCAACCATGAATCATCTGGTGAAAATCCACACATAAACACTCCTAAATATCCTTGTCTAAATTGCAAAGGAAACCATTTTCATCGAGATTGTCCTTGCATTCCGCGGATCTTGAGAGAATGGTCTCCCTATTCGCATTGTCCGGTGTCATCAACCTCTGGCGATCATGTTGATAGCACACCATCAACTAGTGAAAATGAAGTTCTTGGACAGGAAAGAACGGTCAAAACTCCATGTATATTATGTGAAGGAGACCATCACCTTCCCCGTTGTCCTTTTTTGGATGAGGCCAAGAGAATCTTGCATAACCGTCCTGCTTCACCGCAGCAACTTCCACCTGAATACAAGAAACTCTCACCAAGTCCTTCACTAGTTGAAAATCTGACTGACATAACTCAATCGTCGGTCGAAACGCCTATCGTTGAGAGTGAACCTTCTGAGACCCTACCGAACCAAAGTCAGCAGGTCGAAATGGCATTCGTCCCAGTCTTTCCCTCAGAAGGGCCATCTTCAGATGATATAATTTCCAAAGAGAATGAGAATAATACTGTTCAAATTCTTTTTGTTAATACAGAGTCTGATGAACTTGGGGGAAAAATCCACTTGTTCCTTTACAAAAAGAGGAAAATTCCCCAGTTCAAGGGGTTCATTCAACCGTTTATTCGGTACCCCCTCCAAGCAGTCTAGTCGTTTCCTTCAATTGGAATCAACTAGCAAGACCCCGCCTTCCATCTAATGTACCATTCTGAATCATAGTACAAGTTTACAAAATGATCGTGTATGTCACTATCGTAGATGAGGGGACTTCAGTGAGTATCCTTTCCTCAACTGCTTGGAAAGCACTTGGTTCGCCATCGCTTATGCTTGTGACACAGAATTTGTCAGGCTTTAACAAAGGAACAAGTCGACTGTTAGGGATCCTTTCGAAGTTGTCGATAACTTTGAAAAGGAAAACCATTCACTTGAAAGTGATGGTAGTCCAAGGACCATTAGATTACAATATACTTCTTGGACGTGACTATATATATAGCATGGAAGCTATTGTTTCCACACTCTTTCGAGTAATGTGTTTCCCGCATGAAGGCAAAATTGTCCAGCTTATCGACCAGCTTTCATTTCCTGGTTCAAACACAGAGCTAAGTCAAACATCATCCCTAAATGGTCTCTTTGCGTCGAGAATGTCTCTTCAACCTTCATTCCATCCACCTGATTGCGGTGAGTAGTTAGGTGAATGTAACGAAGCTTAGGAGGCATGCACCCTAGTTTTCTTTGGCAGACGAACCCAGCTGAAAAGATAGGTTTCCTTGCAGGTTATGTGATTGGAAGTGCCGACCCACACCATTTAGTTTCGTCCACTGTGTGGACAAAGCCAGGAAGTGTTTTGTCTAACCCACCAATCACCTTTATCTATGGCAAAGCCAAGGAGTAAGTGTCTTGTCTAAACGCTGACTAAAACCATCCTACTTAACCACAGTGATTTCCATATGGTTACTGGAAACTCTCCTTTTCTTGACGCTTGGGGACATGCAAACCTTTTTACGCAAGCGAAAAACGAGCAACTTAATTTCTTATCTTTTTAGATTTTTTAGCTTTGTAGGTTTTAACTTCTTAGGTTAGGTGATTGATCCGGCAATGTTTGCACAGCAGACGAACCAAAGGAAGTGTTTTGTCTAGAAGGAAGACAAAACTATCCTACCTAACCTCAGTAGTTCCTTAGCTTTTTAGTATTTTTAGCTTTGTAGTTTGGTCGTTTCTAGCCCACATAAAAAGGCAATGAGCATATGTTATCGTAGAGTTCAAGCTCACTAAAAAATGAACCTACCAATGAGAGACATCTTTGACTGCAACGAGCAATGTTTTCGCATGGTTCAAGCTTGTTAAAAGATAAACCTGCCACTGAGCATATGTTTCCCCAGAGTTCAAGCTCATTAAAAAATAAACTCACCTCCGATAAACAACCTTTGTGATCGCCTTGCTATCAGCCTTTTCAACCTCGGTTGTGTTCCTGCCATCACCTCCATTCTTTTAGCCGATCATTCGCTTCCACTTGATTGTTTACCTTTTTGAGGAATAGCTGTGACGAGTGGTCCTGTTAGCCACCCTCTTCACATCACCATGTTTTGAGAAGTTCCAAGCTTACACTGAACTAGTTGCTACCTTAAAAACGCCACTTGTTCCTAAAAAACGAACCTCCTTTAAACTCTTTTCAAACTCGTTAAATATGAAAATTTTGTCAAGCTATTGGCCTTTCCAGGTCGTTAAAGTAAGGGGAAGCGCCATCCCTCCTGTACATTTTACTCTTTTTAGACCTGAGGGATTATCCCACAAAAAATATCGAGCACTTATCTTTTTCAGCTCTCTAAACCAATCGAAAAGTCATCCCTTTCATATTATTTTAATCTTTTTCTAACTTAAGGGATTATGCTACGAAAAAGAACTATTGGAGTTTCCTTTTCGTCCCTTTTCAAACTCTCTAAACATGAAAAGGACTGAGTTATCCTTGTCATTAACCTTGTTAAAACAATAGTGACAAACTTGTCCACCCAGACAAGAACGAGTTTCACTGTCGTTAGGCTCGCTAAAACATAGCGACAGGTTTGCACGAAGGGCAAATTATAGAACAAGCACATGTTATCCTCCTCAAGCTTGACAAAAATAAAGAGGTATTGGTCAGCAATGACTGGGGAAAAAGGGAAGAAAACTTGAAGAATTTTATTGGCAGCAGGTCGTTATTGAACATGACACTTTCACTCCATCATCATGATTTAGTCGGGTTTGGGATATTTCGTTCACCGATCATATCACCATTGGTCGTCCATACCATCCATCTTTTGGGGTTAACGCTACCGATCCATCTCAGTGTCGCTGATATATTCAAGAGAAGTCATTCAGAGAATTCACCATCCAGTTAATGCCTCATCCATTGCAATACCTTCACCCTCCATTTTTCATGACCGCCATTCCTGAACCTTGTATCATCAGATAGTTTTAGTTTTCACCTCTAGAAAATCATTTGCTACGTTTCGTGTCATAGATGTGGGATACATTAAGGCCCTCCTACAATGAGTCACTTCTTGTCGACATTATCTCATTATCCAAGAATTTGACTTAGAAACAACCCTTTCAGTACTTTGAAGCTTGCATGCCTCAATGGCAAGTTTCTCACTTGTGGCGACAGGTTTACATCAATGGCCTTTGACCAAAAGATTTTGCGTGGTGTTCGACATCGGATCATATATTCACACCACGTGAATTATACTGTAGTACATTGAGGGTCATTATCATTCTCGGTGATTCCTCTCACACATGTTAACAACTTACATTATTGGCTGGTAATTAGGCGATGTCTTTCCATGTTCGACTTCAAAACATCTTTTCACATGGATCGACTTATACATTGGGCAAAGATTGAACGAGTTTGAAGACCCCGGATCTAGTTTCATCCATTCGGGCTATGATATATTCAGGAATATAAAGACATGAAATGTACACAGAAGCTGCATAGATGGTCATCCAAGCTAGGGACGATGACCCTTCATATGAAGAATCATCAGTCTGCAACTGCAGACGATTATCTGTTCTATGTACATGAAAATGAATTTATAAAGTTGAGCATGGGAATGCCCGCCTCAACTAGATCATGAAAATAATATGATGATGATGTATTGTATTGTATCTTATACAGGTCACCTTCCAGTTCGAATACCTCGGATCCTCATAATAAAGCATTTCACTCGAAATATAAAGATTTACAACTTCATGCTTTAGGGGCAACTGTTATAGACATATTTGGGCACTGCAACCCCAATCTTATATGTTGATAAACCAAGGGCTCTTTAACCCCTAAAAGTGTTGTTCCATACCCTAAAGGATCATAGTCAACTGATTACATCATTCCCCAAAAGTTCCACCTTAAAAACCACTCAGAATTGGCCAAAACTGGACCATATTGACTGCTCCACTGTCAAGGTACGATGCATACTAGCTCCTACACTAGTCAGGTGTGATGCATACTAAAGAGGCCTTTTGTGGGGTGCGATGAGTGAGAATGGATAAATGGCTGAGACAGTTTGCTAAGTGGATGCTCATGGAATCTTCTAAAAACTTCTCCTAAGACACTTGCCTCTCTGAATTCGCCCAGGGATGAGTAAGAGATCAATGAAATCTTCGAGTGGAACCAAGAACTATGAGTGGAATGACACTAATCAAAAACCCAGAGATGACTCACACCCTTTGCAGACATCTAAATGGATCCCTCATCTGAGAGATCTAAAGGCGAGAATTTTGTAATTTGTAAAGAAGTGTTGTTAGTTTGTCTTTGAGAAGGAGCATTGTATTGTTGGGTGATCTTGCTTTTCATGAGGTGAAGAGGGCTTTGATGCTGGAAGGATGATTCTGGATTAGACAGCTGGGTTGTAATTCTCCCTTCTATTTTAATAAAGTTCTTTGAGTTTTCCTCTATACAATCGTGTATTTGTGAATCTTGTTATTTGTGAATGCAATTGTATGTTCAATGTATTTCTGATTCTAAATTTTTTATGATATAATAGATCGAGATGCTTTGATGGTGTTTTGTTACTTTGTTTCTACATGTATTCTCTAAGCGAAACAAGTAGGAAAGGAGTTGCAAGCTCTATCAAGGAGGAGAGAAATCAAGCAAGGAGTCAAGCAGAAGATCCAGGTTGGTTCCTTTGCTTCTCTCTTATCTATCATACATAAAGGAAATCGCAAATTGATTTGATTGTTTGTTTCATAGATAGCTGCCAATCTTAGTGGGACTAGTAGATCGAAAAGACACTAGTTTTCCCGGAAACACTCATGCACCTCAAGAACAAGAGGATTTCCCTCCAGTTCATTTGAAACTGAAGAAACCAGAACAACCTGAGCAATGAGGTTCACTCTGTACTGGAAAGGTACGGTTAATTGAAGGTGGAGTTAGGTCTATCGTTTTCTCAACCAATGGTTGGTCAATAACGAACTCATGAGACTCATTTTCAGAGAGAGTGGGGTTGACCAAAGATGACTTTTGATCAATCACTGGATCAACTAGTGAAGGATCGGGGGAAATTTTTTGATAACCAACCAGAAGAGATGAGGCTGGGAAGCAATAAGGTTTTCCAACTCTTTGGAAGCTTCATCCATAAGAGGACAAAGGTGAAGGGGATGATTACCTTCACACAACTTACAGGGAAATTTAACTATTCCCTTTTTCCCATGAGCTTTATTATTACTAGTTGAGGGTTTGTCATCAACATGATCACCAGAGACTAATGACAAAGGTCGATGTGAACCTGAATCCACACCTTTAATACCTTGGGAATACTAGGACAATTCCGAAGAAGGTGGTCACCCTTACATAACATGCAAGGGAATTTTACTTTCTAGGGTTGGTTGGAATATTCCCCACTCCAGCATTCTGCAGCCAACTTCCTTTTCCAGGTAATCTCAGTGTCATCGTCCCCTTGGTTTTACTTTTCAAGATTGATAATGCCTCCTAAGACTAGAACCTCTAAGGACAAGGGAAAGAAACCAGAGGAAAATCCCATGCAACCCCCTCCTATTGATCTATATGATATGTTGAGCTGTGTTATATTCTTTCCATGACTATCCCACGTAGTTAACTGGGGGGTTTGAGGGGTACAGGTAACCCAACTTTATGGGGTCCGAGGTAGCACCTCGGAAAATTTTGGTTTTGGACCCTATGTTAGGTTGGGCGGACCCACCTATGGATTTGTGCATGATTTTCACACATGTTTTTGGACGCAATGGTTTTCGGTCCATGGTTTTGGACGCGATGGTTTTCGGTCCATGGTATTGGATGCTTAGACATGTATAAATATGTATTATAACATTGAAAGGAATATAATGAAAAATCAAGCTGGTAGTCCCGGTTATGGGATCCAGGGGAAAATCTCTGTGTATATGTGTTTTATTGTTATGCTCTCGCATTGCTTATTTTATGTGTTTTAGAATTTGTATGTGGGTAATTTTTGTATGGGGTTAAAACCTACATTTGGTATCAGAGCTATTTTGGCTTCAAGGGGATGCCTTTGTTGCTGAGGGGTTTCTCTCGGGCCTATGGTAGACCCTGTTCAGTGGGAGACCTGCGAGATCGATTCTAGTGGTGAAAGAAGATGGCGAGCAGTGGAAAGATAGAGATCGAGAAATTTAATGGTCAGAGTTTTGAGTTGTGGAAACTCAAGATGGAGGATCTGTTGGTGGATAGAGATCAGTGGATCGTGGTAGATCCAGGTACTAAACCAACGGGAGTGTCCAATGAAGAATGGAAGAAGTTGGATCAAAAGGCAAAGAGCACAATACGATTGTGTGTCTCAGATTCAGTATTGTTGAATGTATCAGGGGAAGCTACGGTGAAAGCTTTGTGGGACAAGTTAGGGACTTTGTACCAATCTAAAGTCTCTAGTGAATAAACTTTTCCTGTGAAAAAAGTTTGTATAAACCTGAGGATGAAAGATGGAGACTCGGTGATAGAGCATCTGAATGCATTTAATACTATGGTAAGTCAGTTAGCATATGTTGATATTAAAATTTTAGATGAAGATAAGTGCATCAGTTTGTTGTGTTCTCTACCAGATTTGTGGGATAGTCTGGTTATTGCAATAGGTAGTAATGCAACTGCCTTGAAATTTGATGAAATAGTCTCATCCTTACTAACGGAGGAGATGAGACAGAAAAATACGGAGAGCTAGAATGTTGATGCCTTGTCTTTATGAGGACGGTCCCAGAACAGAAACAAAAATAAGTCATCGAGTGGGAGATCTAAATCTAGAGGGAGATCTAAATCTCCAGGAAAACTTGTAAAGGTGGTGTGCTGGAAATGCGGAAAGGAAGGACACTACAAAAGGAACTGTAAATCTAAAGCTCCTGATAAAGGAAAGGAATCTGATGATGCTCCTTCTATAGAGACGAAAACCACCTCAGATGAAGGTGGGGATGTGTACTTGGCTTATTCAAGTACACATGTAGATCATGAGGCGTGGTTGATTGAATCAGGTGCATCCTTTCACTTCATTCCCCATAAAGAGTGGTTCTACGAGTATGAGAAATATGATGGTGGTGATGTCTTCTTAGGGGATGATAGGAAGGCTAGACTCATTGGTCGCAGAAAAGTAAAGAAGCGATTTGTTGTTGAAGAAACTAAACTTCAAACTGAGCTTCACTTGGTCTTATGACCCTTTTGGTATGATTTCAAAGATAAGGGTAGAGCAAAAGACTACCCCCTACACACATACTCCTCGGCCAGAGATCGAGCAATAAATGAATCGAGACTAGTGGGAGGAAAACACCTTGCAGGAAGTAGAGGAGCATATTTTATCTACAACCACTTCACAGACACCCATCCCTCAGGAGAAGCATGACAAAAATCCCAGAGAAAAAGAGTCTTCTCCAATAACAAAGATTGAAGCCAAACATTTTTAATCTACACTAAGAAGCCTAAAAAGAATCCATCACCAATCTTTATACAGGAGGAGGAAGGAAAGACTACCATATTCATGTCACGTAAACATACTTCAACAACATCAGAAGACATCTTTGCAGGTATAAGATGGGAGGACGTTTTTCTAGGCTCTCCATCTTCGCATGTTTCTCAAGATCCTCCAAAAACTCCCCAAACAAGTGACTTGGCTCAAGAAACTGTTGAGCCTAATATTTTTGCCAAATACAAGGCAATCAAAAAGAGAACAAGATGTTGAAAGCCATGACCTACACTCAATTTTGGAAGCAAACAACTACATCACAGCACATGCTCCTTTCAACATTTGACATAGAAAGGGGGAAATGCAAATTGCATTCCTTGAAGCTAAAGTGCCCGCCCCAAAGACACTCGCAGAGTACAAAGAATTTATGTCTGGTTTTGACACACAGTATATCCATCCAATTGATCAAATGGATACGCACAAACAAACTAGTGAATTTATGTATTCTACACTAACAAATGTTGCCACATCTGCTTCTATATTGTAGGTATTGTTAAACAATACACAATCACAACTAAAGTTGGAAAGGATTTCATCCTTAGCCAAGGATACCAGGATCAAGTCAAGAGAAGACTTGGTGATTAAATTGACATACGATCCCAAAGATGTAAAGGCATCAGAAGAGCTGGTGAAAAGAAAGGATGTTGATATATTAGCATTAAGGAAACATCTAAAACTGCCTACCACAGAATATACACATGGTAAGGAAGTCGGAGAGATGGAAAAGCAAAAAGAAGATATATTCCCGATAGTTATTGAACAAAATTGTCAGATCAAGAACATGGAAGTAGAACTGGAGAAACTGCTCAAAGAGAAAGAAACACAGTTGCCCATAGTTCCACTTATAGCAGTCCCAATCTCAGCGACCACAACCCCAGGAGCATCTACATCAAATTCAACACCAACACAAGCATCAAATTCTGCAAGTGAGCTTGTTAGAGCCATGGACAATCTGTCCATTCAGGAACAAGAAATTGTTAACTTAAGAGCTCAACTTAAGATATTGTTAGAACAAAAGTTAAAAATTGATCATTTTTATGTGGCAGAGTTGTAGAAAACTCATCAGATAAATCTTAAAATTGAGCAGTTATATAGTGAATCAGTTATGGGACAAAATTTGGATCAAGCCAAAGAAAATATATGGATAGAAATCGGTGAAGCCATCACAGAAATATTGTCTTCCATACATATTATTTTTTAGCAACAAGAATTGTTACATAGGTTCAAGGAGGTAGTAAGGCAAATTAAAATAGATATAGGACAAAAGCCTGGGGATTCAACAACACTTATCAAAATCCTGAATTCCAAGAATAGAGAAGAATTAGAGCAATTGGGAATTCAAGACAGGGGAGAGACTATTTTAGAAGTAAGGAGGATGCACACCAAGAGGAACCTTATGCTACAACTTTACAATAAGTGTCAAAGTTTAGATACCAACATACAAAAATTTCACAAGAATATGCAGGTGTTAAACAAAAAAGGTCTGCCAAAACTGATTGGTAGGGAAGATAAATTTATGAACTTGACAGAGTACCGGGAGAAAATATCTACAATGGCCCAAGATAAGTCAAAATTTGCAAGTATAAAGGGATACATAACAGGGAAAGCATTCATGGAGGCCTTAGATTTCGACTTGTTCATTTGTCATGATCACGGGCATTTATTCATCATCAAACCAACTTTCCAAAAGTACACAAATGTCGATGAGGCCTATAGAAAATTAGTCAAATTTTCTATCCCTACTGAAGACAGATTAGAGAAGTTGTGTGAATTACTTGAGTAATTTTTATCTTTGACAGCAAGGTAAACAACACAACAAAGTTGGAGACTCGGTCATCAACAATCATCCGCAGAAATAGGGCCAGTAGTTCCAATAGTTTGAAGATTCCTAAATTTTTTACCTATTTTTGTAATCAGTTGTTAGATATTTTTAGGATTGTATCTTGATCTTTAGAATCAAGATATTTTTTAATTTTTTCTATAAGTACTTCATAGTTTGAATTATAAAGGGTTGGGACTTGTTAGAAGAAAAGGACTGGTATTGTAAAGCAACTCACGGAGCCACCATTGATCAAATTTTCAGTAATACAGTGCAATCATTACATGAGTCTTGTGTCATTTTTATTAGTGAAGTGCATCTCTCTTTGTCAATTTGTTTTCTTTTTATTCTCATATGTGATTCTAAAATCTGAATTATTCTAAGAAGATAAAGAACAAAATTTGTTTGAATGTACACTTTGTCTCTGGCTTAAGAATAAATTTATGTTTTCCACTGAAGATTAAAATCAGAATTCTTAATTTCTCTATTTTTTAATTGGATCTCTAAACCTTTTCCTCTCCTTTGCACCATAGATCTTAAAGGATCCAATGAATTTGCCTAACCTGTCGTGTAAGTTTAGCTTGTAAACTCTTCATTTGATCACCTCAAACCTGTGACTCCATTCTCCCAATGCCATGTCTTCCCAATTTCAACCCAACACAAAAAACCCAAACTTGAACTTAATAGCGAGCCTAATACCTTCAGTCAAACAAAGCTAAATCATAGAGAGAGATCCCTCTCCGAAAATGGAAGGGCTAGATTCCCAGTTTCCAAAGTTGTTATGTGGTTACCTCTGTGATTTTTTTCACAGCCTCAAAAACTACGGAGTGATAACAGGTAGGATGGTTCCTGGTGAAGAATTAAGGAAACAAAGGAATACATGAATGAACTACTAGAGGAGGCCTAAAATCATCCTCGGCCACCAAGTCAAACTTGGGGACTTGGTGTTAAGTGGGGCATCACATAGAGTAGAATGTTTGAAGATATGGTATCAAGGATCTATGATATGTGATGTGCATATGGCTCTCCAGAAAGGTTGGGAGGACAATTTATCCAAGGAATGGAAGGAAAATTGACCATACTTAGATCATTATGGTCTAGGCCAAGACTTATGTTAACCAAATGAGAAGGTGGTCAGGGTCCATCATGTCCCCAAGCATGGGATATTGTCCCTAAGCATAGGTGATGGAGGGGACTGATCTAGTATGCAAAGGTGGGAATGATGCCCCCTAGCAGGAGGAGTTTGTAGAGTGCCATTGTGTTCCAACTATTCGAATAAGGGATTCAAGCATCTCAACCCAGCTGGCACGAGATCCTCCAAAGGATCATGAATAGATGCAGGGGCATATGTGCCCCCTAGTAGGGATATATGGAGTATGTTATGGGCATACCATATGTTATGAAACCAGCTCACAAAAATATAGAAAAGATAGATCAACGACTTCAAAATCAGTCTCTTCGAGGGGGAAACCTCCTTTACATTTCACAAATGAACAATTCTTGGATGATACAAATGAAAAAACCTCATTTCTATGTATAGGAGTCTAAGGGGTCACAATATAATCAAAGCTGACATAATAATAATAATATAAGGGCACAACAATAACAATAGTGGGATTCTATATGGCACAATAATAACAATAAGGTCTACAATGACAATAGTAATGGGGGAATCACTAGTATTTTAGGGACCTAACATGCCCCTCTCCTTCAAAAAATTGTTGTCCTCAATGCTTGAGTAGTTCTGGATGCTTCTGTGTAAAATTCTTATCCTCCCATGTGGAATATTCAGGGGTAAGTTCTTCCACTTGATGAGACACTCTGAAATTGATCGATTTCATAACTGTCGAGTTCTTGTTTCTGTGACTGATTCAGGTGCCAATATGATTTTTCCTTCCTTGTCAAGTTCTGGAAATATTTTTTGAACTAGGAGCTTGTCACCTATAACCTTCTTTAAGCATGAAACATGGAAAACTAGGTGCACTCGGGAAGCTACAGGAAGCTCCAATTTGTATTCCATAGTACCAATCTTTTACGAAACCTTGTATGGACCATAATACTTTGGCGAGAATTTATTATCCTTCTTGGCATGCTTGAGGGAAATTTGTTTATATGGTTGTAGCCATAAGAATATCCAGTCAAATACATTAAAACTTCTTTCGCTGCGATGTTGATCTACTTGTTTCATTCTATTCTACGCTAAAGTGAGGTTATCCTTTAAGAGTTGGAGAACTTGTTGTCGATGCTCGATGCGATCTTCCACTGCTTGAACCTTAGAATTTTCTCTTAAATATGATGTGATGGATGGTGGATGATATCCATAAAGTGCCATAAATGGGGTCATTTTTGTTGCAATATGGAAGGAAGTGTTATACCACCATTCAACCAAAGGCAACCATTTCACCCATTCTGTCTGTTTATCAGAGACAAATCAACGAAGATATCCTTCCAAACATTTGTTTACTATCTCAGTTTGCCCATCAGATTGAGAATGATAAGATGAGATATGATCTAACTGAGTA
This sequence comes from Pinus taeda, assembly GCA_000404065.3. Classification (NCBI taxonomy): domain Eukaryota; kingdom Viridiplantae; phylum Streptophyta; class Pinopsida; order Pinales; family Pinaceae; genus Pinus; species Pinus taeda. Next base: position 25,730 of record APFE030782534.1, read on the forward strand.
ACAAGACAAGAAAATAATTATGTCCAAAAAATTCCAGTGAAAATGGGATCTCTATCACTTACAATAATCTTTAGGTTTCCATATAGCTTTTGAATTGTTTCCATAAATGTAGTAGAAACTGTATTGGCTTTAAATGGATAAGATAATGCACAAAAGTGTGCATACTTGGTAAGTCGGTCAACTACCACCATGATGACACTCTTTCCTTTGAACTTGGGTAAACCTATGATAAAATCCATTGAAACCTCCTCCCAACGTTGGCTTGGAATGGATAAATGTTGTAATAGACCTGGGGTCTTAATTGTTTCAACTTTGTTTTGTTGGCAAACCAAACATTCTGTCACAAACTTTTGAATATCCGATTTAAGGCCATACCAAAAAAAATCCTTCTTAACCTTGTGGTAAAAATCTTGACTGCCCTCCTAAGAGAAAAGTGTGAAATTCCATAAGAATCTTTTGTTTGTGTTGGGAATTCTTACCTAGGTATAAGCAATCTTTGTACCATAATGGATCATTTTTCCAGCTAAATGTATTAGATGTATTGGGATCATGTTGTAACTTTTGAATGAGTGACCACACTTCTTTGTCATTATTTCATTCATCCCTTACTTCGTTTATCTAATCTGGTTGGATAATAGAAATGACGTAAAGCAATGCTTCCACATCCTCATCCTTTCTTGAGAGTGCATCTTCCACAACATTTTGCTTCCCTTTTTTGTAGATGACTTCAAAGTCATAACCCAACATCTTTGTGACCCATTTTTGTTGCTCTTCTAAAGATAATATTTGTTCTAAAAAGTATTTAAGACTATCATGATCTATTTTTACCTTGAAGTGTCTTCCCATTAGGTAGGGTCACCATTTCTTAAGTGCATGTAGTATTGCCAACATTTCCTTCTCACAAATAGCTTTGTGTAAATACTTTCCTTTGATTGGACAACTGTCGAAAGAAATGGGTCTTTCTTCTTGCATTACAGCAACACCAGTTCCATTTCCTAAGGCATCACATTCCATAATAAAGGTTTTTGTGAAGTCTGGCGTAGCTAAGACCAATGCTTGGCACATTGCCTCTTTAAGATGTTCAAATGCCTTCATTGCTTCTGAAGTCCATGAAAATGCATATTTCTTCAATAATGTTGTTAGAGGTGCTCCTATTCTCCCATAATTCTTAACAAACTTGCGATAATACCCTGTCAACTAGAGAAATCATCGTAGATGCTTTATGGATGTGGGGATTTTCCATTCTTTAATGGCTTTAATTTTGTTAGGGTCTACCTTAACACCTTCATGAGATACAATATGACCCAAATATCCCACCTCTTGTACTCCAAAGAAACATTTGGAGCTTTTTTCATATAATTTGTTTCTCCTCCAATAGTTTGAGCACCCTGTCAACATGTTGAACATGATCCTTCCAAGACTTGTTGTAGATTAGTATATCATCAAAAAATACTAACACAAATTTTCTAAGAAAGGGTTTGCAAAAGGAATTCATCAAACCTTGAAATGTAGAAGGTGCATTGGTAAGGCCAAAAGGCATGACCAAAAATTCATAATGACCTCCATGAGTTCTAAATGTTGTTTCTAGAATGTCTTCAATCTTCATTCTGATTTGATGATATCCTGAACGAAGATCCAACTTGGTGAAGTAAATTGATCCATACAATTCATCCAATAATTCATCAATGATAGGAACGGGAAATTTATCTTTAATAGTGAGTTTGTTGAGCTCTCTATAATCCAGACACATGTGCCATGGCCCATCCTTCTTGTGAACCAATACTACTGGAGTAGAGAAATACTTTGACTAGGTTGAATCATACCAGCCTCTAGCATTTCTGCAACCATACGTTCAATTTCACTCTTTTGGGCATTGGGATATCTGTAAGGCCTGATGTTTGGAGGAACACTTCCTGGAATCAAATGAATAGCATGATCACGATCACGAATAGGTGGGAGGCATTGGGGAGTCTCAAATACCTTGGAATGATTGTACAAGGATTTTTAGAGATCTGAAAAAATAGATGATTTTGATGTGGGAACCTTTAGCGAACATAATTGTGCAATTACGCCTTGTTGTTCTTTCTTTAGAAGCTTTATCATTCCAATAGAGCTGATTAGCTTTCCTGGTTTGCCTGTGATACCCCTTAATTCAACTTCCTTTCCTTCGGAAGAAAATTTCATGAAAAGTTCTTGAAAATTAAAAGCTATTGTACCTAACAATTGTAGCCATTGGACTCCTGGTACAACATCAGCACCACCCATTGGATTGGAAAGCATTGGGCTATTCAATACATATTCTCCCATGGATAGCTTGATATTATGGCACTTTCTAGAGCAATTTATGGTTCCTCCACTTGCAACCATTACTTGACACTCTGGTGCTAGATATAGGAAGCAATTCAATTCCTTTGATATCTTACAATGAATAAAATTATGGGTACTTCCCGAATCAATCAACATTATTACCTTTTTCTTCTTGATATGTCCTTATATCTTGATAGTTTGAGGAGTGATAATTCTGGCCAATGCATTACAAGATATGGTCAGATTCATTTCTTATTTCTCTAGGGTTTGTTCCTGATGTATATCCTCTTCTTCTGATGTTTCTTGTTCCTTTTCTTCCTCCTCTTCACAATCTATGTAAAATAATTTCTTCTCAGCACACTTATGACCTTTAGTGGATTTTCTATCATAATTGTAACAAAGCCCTTTTGCTTTTTTTTCTTCCAATTGTTGTGGTGTCAACCTTGTAGGTTGTGGAAGGCTAGGGGTAACAACACTTCCATCTTTATAGTTGTGAGTGGTAGGCTTCCTTGTTGCCATAATTTTGCTTTCCATTTTTCTTGCCAACCTAAATTCCTTCTCCAATGAATCAGGTTCCCAAAGGCGAACCTCATGTTGGATGTTATCCTTTAAAGTCCCTATGAACACATCAATCCTATACTCCGTTGGAATATCTTTTACCCTTATATCCAATTTTTGGAAGTCCTCAATGTGCTCCATCATTGAACCCCTTTTTTGAGATTTATCAATAGGCTAAAAAAAGTGTTGTTTTTTGTATCCTCATAATGTGCTATCATTTCTTTCATAAAAAATTTCCAAGTGACAATTTGTTTATGAGAGAAAAGCCATCAATACCATAGAAACTGATTTTGATCCAAATATAAAGTTGTAATACATACCTTTTGTGTGTTTTGCACATTATGGGGATCGAAATATTGCTCCATCTATAGTATCCATGTTACAAGATCCTTGCCATCAAATTTCCTCATATCGATCTTTGGAACATGGTGGGTCTTCAACCCACCATTAGAGTCTATGAAATCATGATTAACATTTATTTTGTTCTCATCATGAGTTTTCTATATTACCTTTTCGCTATTAGGAAGCCTTTCTTGTAGCAATTTTGTCAAACCTTCCTTTAAACCTTCCATGTCTTTCTTCAAATATTCAATGTTGTCACTCTTTGAATCATGATTAACATTTAATTTTTTCTCATTCTGAGTTTGCTCTACTACCTTTTCACCATTAGGAAGCCTTTCTTGTGGCAGCTTTGTCAAACCTTCCATGTCCTTCTTCCAATCTTCAATGTTGTCTTTCATACCATCCATCTTAGCTTCCACGCCTTTCTTTAAACCATCCATCTTATCTTCCACTCCTTTCTTTAAACCGTCCATCTTAGCTTCTGTTACTTTTTGTGAGAGTGAAATTTGTTGCACTTGGTCTCATAATTTTGATATATCATGTTGCATTTCTTCCTCTTCTTCATGAATCATGCTAGAGCTTTCAGGTTGCTTACTAGGTGTTTCCATTTTATTTCTTCAGGGAATCAATTCATGATAATTATTCTTCACTATGCCCTTTGAATTCCTTTAAACTAATTTTTCAAACCAAACTTATGCAAAATTTAAAAAAAAAAACTACACACTTTTTTTTTCACTTTGTAAGAGCTTGATATTGAATCTAATGTATCTCTGAAATTTCGGATCTCCAAGGTCTGAAATTATGAACTGTGGTAGCTCTTTGAGTCCTTTTTCTAACTCCACAAGTTTGATCGAACTTGGATTCTCTAAGAAAGCATTATGCCCAATCTCCCAAGATGACCTGATTATACACTTTTTCAGTAGAGCAAACTTCTACGAAGTTCCACATGTCATTGTTTCAACCTTCGGACCTAAAAATGATGCAAAGAAAACTACAACCTGTCCTCTTTCTATAACTTCTTATGAAATTTCAATTTGATACTCAGAGAGAAAGTTATGACAATTTTCCCAAGGTCACCTGTTTGGGATGTAATTCGGGAGCCTGCAAAAACCCTAAATTCCTTGGATCATATATCCAAAAATATAGCGAGACAAGATCTGAAATTCATATCTAACGATCATCAAGGTTTCAGCTCCAATGGGTTTTTTTCAGCTTCTGAAACGTCACATAAAAAATGTTATAGCGAAAATGCCAGGATGCCCTGTTTTGGAGCAATGAAACCCTATAATCTAAAGCTCTGATACTAGATGTTATGAAACCAGCTCACAAAAAGATAGAAAAGATAGATCAATGACTTCAAAATCAACCTCTTCGAGGGGGAAACCTCATTTACGTTACACAAATTAACAATTCTTGGATGATACAAATGAAAAAACCTCATTTTTATATATAGAAGTTTAAGGGGTAACAATATAATCAAAGCTGATATAACAATAATAATATAAGGGCACAACAATAACAATAGTGGGCTTCTATGGGGCACAATAATAACAATATGGGGACAATAGGGGCACAATAGTAACAATAAGGGCTACAGTGACAATAGTATTGGGGGAATCACTAGTATTATAGGGACCTAACACCGGGTGTATTTAAAGTAGTGGACTCCAAACACATTTTGATGATGTGGTTCGCCATTTATTTATGGATGTCTTCTTGTGGGAAGAGTGGATAGATACAGTTAGAGAAATGAAATGGTGGATTACCAATCTTGTTTGGTGCTGCATATATGAATTAAATGGACTGAATTTATGGTTTCGCATACATGGTGTCACTATACCAAAGGGTGGCTTCAAATATAATGAACTAAAACTTACCTAGAAAACATGGTAGTTGAACAACAACAATGTATAAGGAACTAGGTTGTTGATGCAAGATGGAGGAATGATTAAGTGGATCATCCCTAGAGCGATCTAAAGTGATATGGGACTCTGGAGGTTCTTCTAAATGAGGAAGAATAATGATGCTAGCGTCGACAGTACGATATGCACTAAGAGGGTTGGGGATAATTTCTTCTCTTGGACTCTCAAAAGTGGATGCCTCCTTACCCAAACATTGTGTGGCAATGTAATGGCCACAAGGTGGATGTGGTTTGAATTCATGGGTTCGTAGTAATGGGTGATTGAACCAATCGACCTCACCATGGGTGAATTTTTTGGACTCCACAACATATTGGTCATGGGTTCACTGTGGAAGGAAGTACGCACTATGGTCCATATCATCCTAAGGATAATCGGGAGTGTTCATGGCTACCATGTTGTCATCATTATAATGGAAGATGTGTGGATGGGAGGAAGAATGAACACGTGATGGTGAAGAGCTACCTGAAGCATCTTCAAGAGAGACAATATTCACATACGCATTATCAAGGTTGGGAGACATATGACAAGTAGATGGAATATCTACCCATGTTGAGACCGGGGTGTTTGACAAAGAAGTTTCAACAGAATCACAATAGGAGACATCAAGGGAGTTCCAAGGCATGATCTCATGGATGACAACATATAGAGAATGGTAGTGGTACTATCTGTCATCTCGACATCAAGGGGTGCGATCACAATGGGTGTTCGAGAGACCTCGTGTTACGGTGTAGGAGTGGTACTGAAATCCACAGGTAAAGGAGAGGTGGACTCATTACAAGCGTCCTTTAATTTGCGAAGCACTTGAAGTGTATCTCGAAAATCTTCGAGACGGGAACAATGATGGGAATACCGGCCATAGTTATCACACAAATCACATGGGTGGTTTGTGCGTAATGATCTGATCTTCTTGGCTGACTCGGGTAAGGTAACATGGACCTAGAGAATGTTAGGATCAGGGAAGGTATCAGTGACCACATCCTTAACATGAGGGAGCGCAAGACAATTATTGGCAACATGACCGGCAACATCACACAAAGCATAAGGAGGCAGAGGCTTTGGCGGCTTAGGAGGAGTTGGATTTGTTGGGGGGGCCTTGTCTTGGGTCCCCTTTTTTCGGCATTTGCTCCCCTCATTAGATGCTTTCGCAACAGGAGTACGCTCTTGTTGAGGTTGTTGTGGAACTAAAGCGAACATAGGGGTAGGAACAACAGGTTGGACCATGGTTAAAGCAATGTAAGGTTTCAATAGATTGGGTGGAGTTTTTCGGGGGAGGGTCGATGTACCAGACTAGGATCCCCAAGGTAATATTGGGTAAACTCAACGTAGCCACGACAGGTGTAGAAAACAATGAAGGAGGTGGAAATAATAATGTTATCTGATGAGAAGGACAATGGCCTAGAGGAACGACTCCGCAATGGTTAAAGCCTGGGGGAACGGTTCTGGGCAGAAAAGGATTAGGGGAGACACTAGATGAAGGAAATGACACTTGAGGAGTAATATCGGTGGTTTGGGTTAAGTTAGGCACAACAAGTTGTGGAGGTGCGGTCTGTTGTGAGGGCATACCAAATCGTTTGTGGGTGGCCCGTCATGCTTAGAGCGGGCAAACACTCAATGAGCTAAGCTCAGAAGGAGTAGGCGGTGGGCCATAGTAAGCACCAAGAAAAGTGGAATCTTTATAGATTCCTGGAGATACAGACGAGACAATCTTATTATCAACCACAAAAGAAATTTTGGACTAAGGTGAAGTTTGGGCTTTTGGATCATAGTACAAGAACTGATCATTTGTGATGATCTTTCCATCGTGGGGAAAGCACATCTTACGATGAACCATATATGCGACATCTGACATGGCATAAGTATAACTATGACCCAAAAGGATGTTATAGTCTAAGGGAGCATCGATGACTACAATTTCAATACAAATGATCTTGCCAGCAACTGTGATTGGGCAGTTGCGATATAAGCTAAGGGGTTGTGAAGGATGTCCATCCTAGGCCTGAAGACTGATGGTGGATAGGGATAGGTAAGGGGAACCAAGTTTCTTCCAAACACTAGAGGCCATCACACATGTGGAGACGCCTTCGTTGATGATACATCGTTGAACAATGACATTTCTAATGGAGTCTGGTATTTGGAATGTAATGGATGAAGGTAGGGGAGGATTTTCCGACTTGTTAACATGAAAGACAATCATCTAATCATCTTGAGGATCCACCACACGCAGAGCAGATAGTAGAGTTTTTCATTGTGATGGGCACGTCTGGAGGACTTTTAGCATTGACATGGCAGCAGGAGACTGCTCCAAGTCATCTACTGTGCTATATGTATGGGTGGCTTTGGTAGAAGAAACATTTCAATGTAACGGACCTTTGGAGATCTTGGGTATAACCTCAACCTTAGGCTGAGGGATTTGTAAGGTACCATTTGATGATGAAAGAGGCTCAGTTGACACTTTAGGTTGGGACTCAGTTGCTGACTTAGTAGTTGGCTTGTCATACTGGTGCGATCGAGTTTAAAGTTTGACTTGCTCGGTATTTACCTCATGAGAATTCATCATAAGAATTTGATAATCATGGTGACCAGATTGTGGAGCTGGTTGACCTTCCTGACCTTGTGTAGGTTGGGTAGCTATATATCCTTAGTGAGGGAAAGGATTGGTAAGCACTGCCAGTTGAGATGAAGCAGGAGGGGGAGAAAAGGAAGTGGGTTGCGATCCTCGAGAAGCTACTTGAGCTTCCCATACTTGCCATATTTTAGGTAAAAGAGGACACTCATTGGTATAATTACCATATACTCCACAACAAGAACAAGGTTTTCTCATACAAAGACCCTTGTTTTGCTTGGGTTGACCACCCTGTTGCTGGGTTGCGGGATTAGGTTGAGGACCCTGAGGGGCATTGGGTGCAGGACCCTGGTTGCCTTGATTTCCTTGAGACTGTTGGTTCCTATTACCCTTCCCCTTATTCCTTTTCCTGGGGTTAGGGGGATTGGGTGCACTTTGTTGAGCATACATTTGTCCTTGTGGAGGAGGTAGTTACTACGGCAGAGGGGGAACAGTCATGGGGGGCTAGGGCAATGGTGCCAGAGGATATGGAGTGTTAGGCTTTGCATACTAATAATACGGAGATGGGGAACATTGGTATAAAATGGAAATGCGACAATTGACCTTGACATCTATTTATGCAGATGGGGATATCCATATGACGTGCTAGGACCTAGATAAGGGTTGCCCTGAGGAGGATTGGGGGTGCGACAATTGTAAGTGGAACTTGTCCCTCCTTGAGGTGGACCATAACTCATCTAAGGTGGAGCATATGGTTGGGGGTGTGAAATGGTTCCAACTATGTCGACATGAGATGCCCCTAGTGAGCTAGCAACACCAGGTCGAAGCAGATTGGGGATGACAGTGTAAACATAACCTGACTAGGCATACATTAGATCAGATTTTAGAGCTATTTGGAGTGCCTCTTCCTCAGACTGAGGGAAGTGAGATGCGACATATTTTGCAATAGGGGCCAACAACAATATAAGGAACCAATCCATATAGACTCGATCTTTAAAATCAGGAGCTCTACAGATGCTCCTCCTTCTACACCATTCTTGAACATGGTCGGAAAGGAAGGTGGCAAAAGTTTGACGGAAAGAAGTCAAGAGTTTGGTATTGGTATCATAACGGAGAGGTAATTGGAAATATTAAAGAAAGGTTGGGGCAAGAGTCGTTAAAGTCAAATGGGTTTCCCTGGTCTGGTCAACATACCACTTAGTAGCAGCTCCAGTGAGCGTGAAATGGAAAAACAAAGACGAATGGAGTCTTCAGTAATGGAATTTGATGAACACCACATATGGAAGGAGCAAACATGATTAGTTGGATCTTCTCCAGGATTACCTTCAAACTTTGGGATGTCTGAAGGGAGTTTAGTAGGCATAGTTGGCCATGTGAGATCATGGAGAAGAGGATCATTAATAAGCTGACTAAAATCTAGGAGACTTAAACCAACCATAATATGCAGTAAGGGAGTATGAGTGACCACACCGGTGGGGGTACCCTGGTTAGCACCTAGGTTACCACCCTGGGTTCCCATACCCACATTGGTTCCTAACATGGTGGCGATATGGAGTTGAGAAGACGTGGAATCAAAGGATGAACTGTATGAATCAACAGAGTCGGAATGATGACTCAATGGAGGATTGGGAGGATATACTCTAACTTGACGGGGAGGAGTAATATGTCTTGACAGGAACTGAGGGTCAAGACGTCGAATTCAACGAGAAAATCGCCTTGGATGCGTAATGATGTCTATACTAAAGGGTGATGATAGGAATGTGTTGAGGCTTCAAAAATCATTGTTAGAACATTGGGGATAACCACCCGGTCCGGACCTTAAAACAGTTCCTTTTTTGTTTGGGATAGTGGCTCCAACTGGTTCAATTAGGTCCAGTTACCTTCTCCCAACCGCTATCAGCTTTAAATATTTCTCTAATTGCTAATAGTTAGGGCCATAAGTTCAATTCTCCGAACTGATCAGGCAAGAAGAATGATCCTTAAGTTGTTATTGTGGAACAACCAAACCAATCTAAAGTTTTACCTCAAAAGAGGACTTCTAGAAATGTAGAATTAATCTAAATGCAAACTAATTCTAAATGTAAGAAAAAGGAACTAAATCCTAATCCTATCTCAATTGGGCAGATATAGATCTAACTCAACCGAGAGTAAGATATTTAAATTATTTGGGACTTAAATATGTTTGGCTTATAATTAATATCAAGCTAATGAAATACTTCAATTAACTGACATTATAAATACGAAAACATATTCTATTCATAGACCTCTTAATTGAAATAATCAACTGATAACATTTAGGAAGTAGTTCACAAAATGATATTGATTGTTAAATCAATAATTTGAATAACTAAACAAGAATATGAGAAAATAGTTCACAACATATCATTATGTTGTGTCCCTATAATACTAGTGATTACCCCATTACTATTGTAGTTATACCCCTTACTAATTTCGTTGTGCCCCTATTGCCCCCATATGGTTATTATTGTGCCCCATAGAATCCCTCTATTGTTCTTTTTGTGGCTTTATATTATTATTGTTAGGTCGGCTAGATTATATTGTGACTCCTTAGACTCCTATATATAGAAAGGAGGTTTTGTCATTTGAATCATCTAAGAATTGTTCATTTATGTAATTTAAAGGAGGT
>APFE030782534.1:40837-56638 GCA_000404065.3 Pinus taeda
CATGAAGGAGTTAAGGTAGACCCTAGCAAAATTAAAGCCATTAAGGAATGGAAAATCCCCGCATCCATAAAGCATCTGGGAGGATTTCTCAGGTTGACAGGGTATTGTCACGAGTTTGTTAAGAATTATGGGAGAATAGCAACACCTATAACAACATTATTGAAGAAAGATGCATTTTCATGGACTCCGGAAGCAAAAAAGGCCTTTGAACATCTTAAAGAGGCAATGTGACAAGCACCAGTCTTAGCTACACCGGACTTCACAAAAACCTTTATTGTGGAATGTGATGCTTCAGGAAATGGAATTGGTGCTGTTCTAATGCAAGATGAAAGACCCATTGCTTTTGAAAGTCGTCCAATCAAGGGAAAGTTTTTAAGCAAAGTTATTTATGAGAAGGAAATGTTGGCAATACTCCATGCACTTAAGAAATGGCGACCCTACCTAATGGGAAGACACTTCAAGGTGAAAACGGATCATGATAGCCTTAAATACTTTTTAGACAAATATTATCCTCTGAAGAGCAACAAAAGTGGGTCACAAAGATGTTGGGTTATGACTTTGAAATCATCTACAAAAAAGGGAAGCAAAATGTGGTGGCAGATGCACTCTCAAGAAAGGATGAGGACGTGGAGAAGCATTGTTGTGCGCCATTTCTATTATCCAACCAGATTGGATAAACGCAGCAAGGGAGGAATGGAAGAATGACAAAGAAGTGTGGGCACTTATTCGAAAGTTACAATAAGATTCCAGTACGTCGGATACATTTAGCTGGCAAAATGATTCGTTATGGTACAAGAATCGCTTATACCTCTGTAAGAATTCCCAGCTCAAACAAAAGATTCTTATGGAATTGCACACTTCTCCCTTAGGAGGGCACTCGGGATTTTTAAAAACTTACCACAGGGTTAAGAAGGAATTTTTTTTGGAGGGCCTTAAATCAAATATTCAAAAGTTTGTGGTGGAATGTTTGGTTTGCCAACAAAATAAAGTTGAAACAATTAAGACACTAGGTCTATTACAACCTTTTTCCATTCCAAGCCACGTTGGGAGGAGGTTTCAATGGATTTTATCACAGGTTTACCCAAGTCTGAGGGAAAGAGTGTCATCATGGTGGTAGTTGACAGACTTACCAAGTATGCACACTTTTGTGCATTATCACATCCATTTAAAGCTAGTACAGTTCCTACTGCATTTATGGAAACAATTCAAAAGCTACATGGAAACCCAAAGATTATTGTAAGTGACAGAGATCCCATTTTCACTGGAAATTTTTGGACAGAATTATTTTCTTGTCTTGGTACTCAGTTAGCTCATAGCTCATCTTATCATCCTCAATCTGATGGCAAAACTGAGATAGTAAACAAATGTTTGAAAGAACATCTTCGTTGCTTTGTATCTGATAAACAGACACAATGGGTCAAATGGCTACCTCTAGCTGAATGGTGGTATAACACTTCCTTCCATACACCAACAAAAATGACCCCATTTATGGCACTTTATGGGTATAAACCACCATCCATCACATCATATTTAAGCGAAAATTCTAAGGTTCAGGCAGTGGAACATCACATCGAACATCAACAACAAGTCCTCCAACTCTTAAAGGATAACCTCGTGTTGGCACAGAATAGAATGAAACAACAAGCAAATCAAAATCACAGTGAAAGAAGTTTTGATGTAGGTGATTGGGTATTCTTAAGGCTCTACAACCATATTAGCAAATGTCCCTCAAGCAAGCTAAGAAGGATAATAAATTATCACCAAAGTATTATGGTCCGTACAAGGTGTTGCAAAATATTGGTACTATGGCATACAAATTGGAGCTTCCTGCAGCTTCTCGATTGCACCCAGTTTTCCATCTTTCATGTTTAAAGAAGGTTATAGGTGAAAAGCTCCCAGTTCAAACAATATTGCCAAAACTTGATGAGGAAGGAAAAATTATATTGGAACCGGAAGCAGTCATAGAAACAAGAACTCAACAGCTACGGAATCGATCAATTTCAGAGTATCTTATCAAGTGGAAGAACTTATCCGCTGAAGATTCCACATGGGAGGATGAGAATTTTATGCAGAAGTATCCAAAACTACTCAAGCATTGAGGACAACACTTTTTTGAAGGCGAGGGGCATGTTGGGTCCCTATAATACTAGTGATTACCCCATTACTATTGTAGTTATACCCCTTATTAATATTGTTGTGCCCCTATTGCCCCCATATTGTCATTACTGTGCCCCATAGAATCCCTCTATTGTTATTTTTGTGGCTTTATATTATATTGTTAGGTCGGCTGGTTTATATTGTGACTCCTTAGACTCCTATATATAGAAGGAGGTTTTGTCATTTGATCATCCAAGAATTTTTCATATGTAATGTAAAGGAGGTTGCCCCCTCGAAGAGGCTGAATTCTAAGGCGTTGATCTATCTTTTCTATCTTTTCTTGAGCTGGTTTCATAACACATTATTTGTTAAATCGATATTAAAAGGCATATTTCTGAGTAAATAGTTATTTAAACATTAGAATTCAACACATAAGAGCGGAGATAAATAATAACATATGATTTGGAAAAATTATTCATACCGACAATAAGTGCACAAATATGAATAAAATGACACATTCCTACCATTATAAAATGAAATTAGTATTTAAAACAATAGTATTAAAAACTAAATGCATTTCTGTGACTCTGGTCTCCAATAGTGATTTATAATGCTTGAACTTATGCTTTTAAAACTAGATTTGTAATAGTACGAACTGTGTCCATCAAAACATAATTTAGAGTGCAAAATAAAAATCCTCAATAATCCTTAAAATCTGAGTTTCCTCTTCTAACCTACAACTCTAAATCCTGTATACAATAGTGCCTTCAAGAATTTGTGAATTGCATAGAAGAGTAGAAATACCATGTAATAAGCAATCTCAAAATATAATTTCACTATTTATTTATGAACAAAACAGAGGCACAAAGATAGAAATACCAAATGCATGTTGTTCAACTCATAAAAGAAATAACAATAGTTTATATCTTCTCCTGAAGATGATTTTAGGAGTACAAAAGTGCATCTTCTCGAAATTCCTTTTAAAAATTTCTAAACAATGTTCCAGTCGTTCTATTGAGAAAAACATGAAAGTACAGTAGTGCAAGCTTTCCTAAGCCTTTCTTCATAAAATTTGGGCTCTATATTTGATACAACAAGTAAGCTTAAATAGCAAAAAACAATTGAACCTATTATGCATAGCGTTGAGGGCTTTTAAACAGATCCCTTCAACACCGCTTAAAGGAAAAAAAAAATGGTAGAAGTTTCTAAAAGTGATTTGTTGTCTTCATCAGCTTAGTTTGCTCCATCAAATTCTTTGGATGTTTCTCTGCCTTTTTTATCTGATCTTCCATTGTTAGCACAATTTTCTTTCTTTGTCCTGAACTTGAATATGGCAAACAATAATCAATAAGATAAACATAAAAAGATGACGAACAAAAATTATTTAAGTTAATCATTTTTGCAGGAAATCAGGAAAATGTACAGCGCAATAAATCTGATACTAACATCACATAGAGGAATGCGGAGTGAGGAGGTGGAGCTTTACAGTTTATCGTAATCGTAAATCAGAGTTTTGGGGCAGATCATAAAACAGTTGCAATTGGAATAGAATCAGGGGAAAAACTTCAAAACAATTGCAATTGGTTTAGAGTGGGAGTATTTCATATAAAATCCAAACGGTGGTCCTCTCAAATAAAATTGCAATCGGAATGGGCAGGAGTCAGAGAAACGATGTTCTTTTGTTATTCACGATAGCCGCAGACGTGGGGATTTAAATGAATTGTAGCATATAATTCTATCAGGTCCGGTCTAATCGCTATCGCAATAGGCAGGGCTCTTTAGAAACTGCGATAGTTCCAAACGCGAGGATTTATGGAATAGATTTTATAATATCGTCAGGTCTGGTTACATCGCATATCGCAAATCGGTAGGGTTGAAGGATCTATTATAAGCTATGTCCCTATGAAACTTACGATTGCGAGGTCCCTAGGTGATGTCAAGGATGTCGTCATAATGACATCACTATGACGTGGAATGGCGATGTGGAAAATGATGTGACAACTGACAAGTGACGTGGCAATGATGTGCATCTGACATCACTGCTGATGTCATATTGCAATCGGCGTTGGAATGAGGCATGACTTTTTAGAATTTTTCGATTGCGGTATAGGCCCCAGACGCGATATTAATATAAATCGCAGTGTATAATCCTGGCGAGTCTGGGCCTTATCGCATATCGCAATCGGCAAAGGAAGCAAGGTATGGAATTAAGTTTTGTTATTCACGATACCTCACGGACGCGAGATTAATATGTATATGCATGCATTTTTCCGTCGGGTCTGGGCCTTATCACATATCACAATCGGTAGTTCGGAGCAGGGTCAGACTTAAGTTTTTTGGGTCTTTGCAATGTCCCGAATGCGATATTTTAACCTGGAGGATTTAAATATGTGGTCAGGTCTGGAGTGATATCGCATATTGCAATTGGTTAAGGTAGGAGGCATGGACTTATGGTGGATCATGCGATTGCGATGGTTGCGAGGTTCTTTTTGGAAACAATTAATAACCCGTTGAGGTCCGGTCTTGCCTTATATTTATTTCTTATGTGCAATGCAGGGTATTTAGAGTTTTATAAAGATTTCAACCTTCTGGCATAAAAACTCCGTTTTATTTGGATTTTTCATTAAATAACCCATAATGTTTAAGACTTAAGCCTAAGTATAGTTTGTGTCTTGGGGGCTATTTAATTTGGTTCTTTGGATAATCAAAGACTTTTCTAAAATTTAAGGGTCCCTATTTTAATATAATAGATTTCATAGGAAATTTATAATATATTAAAATGGGGTTTGTTGAACAGTACAACAATTGGCAATTCACCAAAAGAACTAGTTGTCCCTGATAAATGAAATTTTCCAAAAATTCAGTAAAATAATCTAAGAAGTGGAAACTACTTTTTGAAACATTTAGATAAAAAAAATTGCTCTCACTATAAAACTCATTAAATTGCAATTTCTTTTAAAAACCTTTTGTGAATGAAAAACTCCTATTTACTTGTATCAGTCATTAATCAGTTGTGAAAATAAAGTAGGGAGCCTTTTACGACTTAGATTATAATGTACTCGTTCATCACAGGTAGAGCCATTGCTGCCAACAAGCATTCATAGCCCTGACAGGGTTACCTTTTAATCAACAACAATCCAGTATCCCATCCATTAGTGCAATAATTAGAGGTAAATTTTATTTTTCTTTTCTTTTCTTTTGATGCTAAAAAGTCATTGTCCTAGTTTGGTGGCCAAATAATGACAATGTCATTCACTGGTAACAATCAAACTGAACAAGTTGGCTTGTGAAGAGACCCCTTGTCTTACACTAAAAATTCGTAAGCCATTACCATGATTTGGTGTTTAGTGTGGTAATGTCAGTTTAATTGATTCCCTATGAACATAGTAAGCATGCTTGTGATGAGACCTCTTATCTTTTTAGATTTTTTTTATATTTTAGAATTACACTCTAAAATTTTCCTTTTTAATGGATGGGGAGGATCATTGACTCCTTAAGGGTTTTGGATGACAAATCCAAGTTTGAAAGTGTTTTAGTCATAAGACGGTCTTTACTTTTTAAGGATAACCTTCTTTTTTACTAAAACTAGAGTAAAATGATATAATTTTTTGAGGTTTTTAAAGATTTTACAACTTAATGGAAAAAATAAATAAATAATCAAAGTTAATAATTTTGATCTAATTTTCAATTTTCATAACCACTTCGTGAAAAATTCCTACTTTCAATTGGAAAAATCATAAAATGGTTTTCAAGAGATGTTGATGAAAGAAAGAGTAAATGTGATATGATAACTGAATTCTCAAGATATAACCATTCACAAGTATTATGATAAAATCGCTTAAAACCAAATCTAAAAAGGAAAACTTTACAAAATTGTTTATACAAATTTCTTAACAAAAGAGGAAAAAGACATTAAACAAAACATTCCTTCTTATGTCGAAATTTAAATAGATCAAATTCGCAAAGTTAAAAGCATTTAGTAATAATTCAATTTGAATGAGGAAATTTGCTATTTATTTATGCTTCTTTTTTTTAAGCAGAACTTTGAAAAAAATAAATGTTTTAACCATTTTCTAATCAAAGTAATGCTTTTAAAGAAAAAGATTAAGGTTTAGAACTTCCCCATTTTGGTTGATTTGATAAAAATCGTTACTGCTTCTTTGAGCTGGCAATTTGATCTCGTGAAGGTGTGAAAATGATTGTGAAGATGTGCAAAAGAGAGTTACATATCAACAGAAAATAACAAAACAAAACTAAATCTAAAAAGTAAAGAAGTGAATAAAAGTCAGCATATGAGACTTACCATTATAAAAATTTATTTAATCTTACTAGGAATATATGACTTTCTCCAATGCAAGGCAATTAACTCAAAATCATTTTTTATTAAATCTTATCTAAACTAATCTACTCATAATTCTAACTTAATGAAGGAAACATGACTATGTATAATCATACTTCCAATGTAACCATTCTCTCGTTTTAGTACCTACCTGTATGTACAAATCAAACGTTAGTAACAAGATAACGAAAACAATCAAAATGAAACAAAATCTATTTTTTACATTTAATGTAAAATTATGTACAAAAATAAGTTTATTTACAATTAACCTATTAGTAAACCATCTTTTTTGGAAAGCATGCTCTAAAAAAATATTAATGGGATCATAAAAGAATGAATGTATATTTGTTAGAGAATGAAAACTTTCCAAAGGAGATGATGGCAAAGCATGTTGTGAAGGAAGAACATTCTCAAGATTTAAATTAGATTGATGCTGAAATGATTGGAATGAATTTCTGAATGTCAAATTAAATTTGAAACGAAATAATTTTTTATATTCGGGATTATGAGAAATCAATTCATCATTTTCACTTAATAAATCTCGATGATATTCAATTTTGAGAGATTTAACATGCTTGCAAAAAGAAAATAAAATGATGGAAAAAACAATTAAATTGTTATGAAAACTAGAATTACAAAATAATTTTACACAGCAATTTTGTAACCTATCGTGGATTTCAATCAATGAATTACCACTAAAAGGACATTCCCTGAAAAATTAAAAAATGTGAATTTCTAAAAAAAAAAATCAGAATGAAATATATTAGAAACTCGCAAAATTAACTCATCAAATTTCTCAAAACTAAATTTGTGTTCACGAGACAAAATTAAAGCATGTGAATCTTCACAAAATAAATCAATTTTCAAGATTGGCGCAATTTATACAAGATGTGATTCCTTGTCATCATCATCATGATAATCATCATAACTTACCTTCTTATGAAAATCAAATGACTTGTCTGAAATAAGAGAATCCTAAAATGCAAAAGAAGAAGGTTTTTCAATTAAAGGATTATCATTCAAATGATTGCTAGATGTAGAATTTTTAGTACAAGAACTAGGAAAATTATCAACTAAAAGATTAGTCTGATCATCATTAACTATACTCTGATTTGATAAGACATCATGATAAAGAAAATAATGTATTCTAGAATATAATGACGCCTGAAATGAATCATTTATAGAACTTGTCGTATTATAATCTAGGTTTAAGGAAATTCTTTCAATTGTAGTTACATGTTCTGAATTTTCTAAAGTTACTTTCAAAGAAGATAAACTGAGGTTTTCTTTTTTTCAAGTCTTGTAGATTGGATTTTATTGGACCTACTAATTAATCACTTGCATTATTAAAATTTGTTTCAATTGCATCTTCAAAAAGAAAATTGAAATTGAAATTTTCTAAACAAGAACATTGTGATTCAATTATAGTTTCACGTTCGGGTTCCATAAAATTGTTTAGTGATTCAAGACTATTTAATGAATTAGATGTGTCTTGTTCTTCATTAATTGATTCATTATTTTCAATATGGGAAGAAACAAGAGAAGTGAAACGTTCAATTAAATCTTCAGTTGAAGGAAAATCATCTAAATGAAATCTATAACAAAATGACCAAAATCTATTATAAAAACCATCTAAAGATTCAATATCATATATGTAAAGATTATCTAATTCTAAACACAAACTATTGTAACTGTAATTTTGATGTGCTTTGAGAAATACTTGGCAAAAATGTTTCCATGAATTAATCGAATTCTCGAGAAGCACCAAGAACCATTTACGAATCTGTCCTCTGAATGTGAGAGTGAAAAGCCTGCAGATCTCATTATCAACGATTATATTAAAAGATTTACATCTATTAACAAAACTAGCAATATGATTTAATGCAGAAATATTACTCTCACCATCGAACTTTAACTATGACAAGGACTCGATCTGCTTCTTGGGCATGCCTCGTGTAGGCTTAGATGAACTGAATGCATGACTAAGTGTAGGAATGCATATGGGAGCCATGATTAGTTAAAAAATGATATAACAAAATTCAAACAAATAACTAATTCAAGGCCCTTCTTCTAGCACCAAAAATGTTGAGGCTTCGAAAATCGTTGTCACAACATTGGGGATAACCACTCGATCTAGACCTTAAAACAATTCATTTTCCATTTGAAACAGTGGCTCCAACTAGTTCAATTAGGTCCAGTTACCTTCTCCCAATCACTATCATCTTTAAATATATCTCTAATTGCTAATAGCTAGGACCATACAATCAATTCTTCGAGATAATCACACAAGAAGAATGATCCTTGAGTTGTTTTTGTGGAACAACCAAACCAATCTAAAGTTTTATCTCAAAAGAGGAATTCTAGAAATGTAGAATTAATCTAAATGTAAACTAATTCTAAATGCAAGAAAAAGGAACTAAATCCTATTCCTATCTCAATTAGGCATATATAGATCCAACCCAACCAAGAGCAAGATATTTAAATGATTTGGGATTTAAATATGTTTGGCTTATAATGAATATCAAGCTAACAAAATACTTCAATTATCTGACATTATGAATACCAAAACATATTCTATTCATAGACCTCTTAATTGAAATAATGAATCAATAACATTTAGGAAGTAGTTCACAAAATGATATTGATTGTTAAATCCATCATTCGAATAATTAAACAAGAATATGATGAAATAGTTCATAGCATATCATTGTTTGTTAAATCGATATTAAAAAATAGATTTTTGAGTTAATAGTTATTTAGACATCAGAATTCAACACATAAGAGCAGAGATAAATATTAACATATTATTGAGACAAATTACTCATACGGACAATAGTGCACAAATATGAATAAAATGAGACATTCCTACCATTATAAAATGAAATTAGTATTTAAAACAATAGTACTAAAAATACCAATTAATTAAATGCATTTTTCTCGCTCTGGTCTCCAATAGTCTTTTACAATGCTTGAACTTTGGTTTTTAAAACTAGAGTTGTAATAGTACGAACATCTATCCATCAAAACATAATTCAGAGTGCAAAAGAAAAATTCTCAATAATCCTTCAAATCTGAGTTTTCTCTTCTAACCTACAACTCTAAATCTTGTATACGATAGTGCCTTTAAGAATTCATGAATTGCATAGAAGAGTAGAAATACCATGTAATAAGCAATTTGAAAAGATAATTTCACTATTTATTTATGAACAAAATAGAGGCATAAAGATAGAAAGACCAGATGCACGTTGTTCAACTCATAAAAGAAATAACAACAATTTATTCCTTCTCATGAAGATGATTTGAGTACAGAAGTGCAACCTCTCGACTTTCTTTATGAAAATTCCTAAACAATGTTCCATTCGTTCTATTAAGAAAAATGTGAAAGTACAGTAGTACGAGCTTTCATAAGCCTTTCTTCATAAAATTCAGGCTCTATATTTGATACAACAAGTAAGCTTAAATAGCATAAAACAATTGAATCTATTATGTAGAGTGTTGAGGGCATTTAAACAGATCCCTTCAACAACGCTTAAAGGAAAACAATTTTTTGGTAGAAGTTTCTGAAAGTGATTTGTTGTCTTCATCAACTTCATTTGTTTCATCGAATTCTCTGGATGTTTGTCTGCCCGTTTGATCTGATCTGCCACTGTCAACACAACTGTTTTTCTCTGTCATGAACCTGAACATGGTAAACAATAATCGATAAGATAAACGTAAATGAGATAATGAACGAATTTTATTTGAAACAAATCACTTTTGCAGGAAATCAGGAAAACGTAGAGCGCAATAAATCTGATACTGACGTCATGGAGAGGAATGCAAAGTGAGGAGGTGGAGCTTTACGGCTTATAGCAATCGGAAATTAGATTTTAGGGCAAATCATAAAACAGTTGCAATTGTAATAGAATCAGGGACTAAACTTCAGAATAATCACAATTGGTTTAGATCGGGAGTATTTCATATAAAATCCAAAAGGTGACCTTCTCAAATAAAATCGCAATCGCAATTGGAATGGGCAGAAGCCAGAGAAACGATGTTCTTTTATTATTAGTGATAGTCGTGGACATGGGGATTTAAATGAGTTGCAACATATAATTCTATCAAGTCCGGTCTAATCATTATCGTAATAGGCAGGGGTCTTTTGAAACTGCGATAGTTCTGGACGCGGGGATTTATGGAATAGATTTTATAATCCCGTCGGGTCCAGTTATATCACATATTGCAAATCGACAGGGGTGAAGGACTTATTATAAGTTGTGTCCCTATGAAACTTGTGATTGTGAGGTCTCGGGGTGACGTCGGGGATGTCATCATAATGATGTCACTATGTTGTGGCGGATGAAGTGGAATAGTGATGTGGCAAATGACGTGATAACTGACAAGTAACGTGGAAGGTGACGTGGCGATGATGTGGATCTGACATCACTGCTGACTTCATATTGCAATTGACGTTGGGATGAGGCATGACTTTTTAGAATTTTGCGGTTGCGGTATAGGCCCCAGACGCGATATTAATATAAATTGCAGTGTATAACCCTGACGGGTCTGTGCCTTATCGCATATTGCAATCAACAAAGGGAGTAAGGTATGGACTTAAGTTTTGTTATTCGTGATAGCCCACAGACGTGGGATTAATATGTATTTGCATGTATTTCCCGTCAAGTCCGGGCCTTATCACATATCGCAATCGACAGTTGAGAGCGGGGTTAGACTTAAGTTTTTTGGGTCTTTGCGATGCATCAGATGTGATATTTTAACTTAAAGGATTTAAACTTGTGGTCGGGTCCGAAGTGATATCGCATATTGCAATCATTTAAGGTAGGAGGCATGGACTTATATCAGATCATGCAATTGTGATGGACATAGGGTTCTTTTTGGAAATAATTAATAACCCATTTTGGTCTAGTCTTGCCTTATGTTTATTTCCTATGTGCAATGCAGAGTATTTAGAGTTTTATAAAAAAATTCAACCTTTCGGGATAAAAACTCTGTTCTATTTCGTTTTTCATTAAATAACCCATAATGTTTAATACTTAAGCCTAAGTATAGTTTGTGTCTTGGGGCTATTTAATTTGGTTTTTTGGATAATCAAAGACTTTTCTAAAGTTGAAGGGTCCCTATTTTAATATAATAAATTTCATAGGAAATTTATAATATATTAAAATGGGGTTTGTTGAACAGTACAAAAGAATGAAAGAGCAACAAACAACAAACAAACACCTAGTGTAGTGGTACCAATTGTAAACTAACTATTTTAATGATGTTACTCTAATACAAGAAAATACATCCTATCAACGAAAAAGACCTCTACCCTATAGGTGATCTAAATCCTCAAACAATCATAGATTTACTACTTGAGATGATCTTCCAAAGAACTTCTTACTTGATGGATTTTAATCCTCGCAAGCAGAGTTGTCCAAAGAAAGGTGGAGTAGAGGACCAACTGCTTCCCACAGCTGGTCCTATAAGGTGTTTTCCTAATATTGGTCACTACGGTTACCTTCATCTCATGGGAGTGGTCGAGTCTTGAGCTTATTAGTAGTCAACCACTGCACATAATTTGCTGCCACAAGTTGGGTAGCCTAGAGCAAAAATGCTCGCATGGTGACCTAGCCTAACCCCCTTTTGAATTGAGTTTCTGACGCACTCTGGCTTTGACCATGGGATGGTGAAGGATTTTAAGCTCCTAATATGTCAACTTGTATGTCTTAATTAAAGTGATCAATGGGTGTTATTAAAAGGCTATCCCCCACCGATCCTACACCTACACTACAAAGATTGTTTAACCTTGGTGCCCAAGTGCGCTTAATCTATGTGTGTTGATTTATTAAGGTGTAGCGTTAACCTTGGTGCCCAAGTGCGCTTAATCTATGTGTGTTGATTTATTAAGGTGTAGCGTTTCAAGTCTTGGCTTGGTGATGTTAACCAAGCTCACATTCGTTTAAGGTGTAGTGTGTGAAAATAATGTGTCAAGTGGATGAGTTAATTAAGCAGGTTTCATGATGCCATGCACTGCTGAAAGTAAAATGTTGAAATACTGTAAATAAATCTAAAAATGAAAGGAAAATAAACAACCAATCAAACACACAAAACCCCACCCACAAGGGCTACTGAGCAACTAAGCAAGAGAGGGAAAATAAGCTACTCAAAGACATAAAAAGAGGTAAAAAAGATCTAATGTCAAGGGACTGGGATCTAATGGCTCTAAATTGTTGTAAATGATGTGGATAGACAATAAAAATCAGAGGTGAAAAATGTTGTAAAGGATTGGTGTGAAGCTTTAAGACCTAGGATGAATGAGGGGATCCTAAGAGGGAAAGGCAGACCCAAATTCTAAAGGGAGAAAAGAGTAAAATAAACCTATCCAAAAGATCTGAAAAGTCATGGATCAGATCTGAAAATTAGTGCCTGAAAATATTGAAAACCCTAGACTCCTCACTCAACAAATCTCTTCCTAACAATGTGGAGGTGTACTCTAAACCCTAGGGTTTTTTTTCCTTCCTCAAAGGGATAAATCAAGAGGATCCAGGCCTAAGGGAGACTGAAAACATAAGTGAAGTACCCAAACCAATTTTCCGACAACACTCTCGGTAATTTTGTAAAGTAAATTGAAAATTTTCTGGAAAAGGTACAAAACGCAGGTATTGACTCGTTTATGAGGAAAACACAATTTTCTAACAAAAAGTGTGCTCTGCAACTCACTTATGGGTTTGAAAAGTGCGCTCTTCTCCCATGAGTATCGGTCGGCAGATCTCGCACAGATTTTACCGTATTGTGCTCAACTAGCACCTATGACCTACAAAAAAGACCAAAAACCCACAAAAATCCAAAATTTTAACAAAATAGGGTTTAATATTATAAACAGAAATTGAGAGGCTAAAAAAAGTTTTAGAAAAAACCCTGAAATTTTCTGAAACTTCAGTTACCCAAGAACGTTGTTATTACATGAGTGGAGTCACCATTTGTTGACGAAAAATGTAACTAAGGACACAGTGGAGTCGCCAATTGTTAGTGTGAAAAATCTTGGAAGGTGTACAAAAAATACTTCACTTAAGTCACTAGGTGACAAATGACCCTAACAACAAGTTGATCGCTGTTGTCGATTCAGATCTGCAACACAAATAGAAAACCTATAGTAAAAGTAGATACGATCTAAAACAAAAAGTAGCAATATAAAATATCCAGTGTAATAACCCAACTGGAAAAACTTTTTTGAATGAATAAGTATTTTATTAATAACACCTCGTGAAAGAGATCTACAGATGGGTCTGTGAGTCCCACTCCATAGGATGGTTCCTTTGATGTCCTTGATGCTTCATAAAATGATCTTCTCTCTCAATATGCGAAAAACCCAAATAAGATGTGAACAACTCAAAATGGGAGCTCAAAGAAAAAAGACAATAATGTTGACGATGATTATGATCATGGTGAACAATGAATGAAAAACCCTCCTATTTATAACAAAGTATGGAGTTAATCTCAAA
Organism: Pinus taeda; assembly: GCA_000404065.3. NCBI lineage: Eukaryota > Viridiplantae > Streptophyta > Pinopsida > Pinales > Pinaceae > Pinus > Pinus taeda. The sequence continues at coordinate 54,758 of APFE030782534.1, forward strand.
AATGGAGAATAATAAAATAATATTAACCAAATTTAGATCTAACCATTTGGAATAATTTATTATATTTATTGGAGAGGGAAATATATTTAAAATGGTTAAATATCTTTATTTAGAAATAATCAACAAATAAAATGATTTATTAATTATTTCGCGAGAATTAAAAATGGTGTGAAATCAAAATAATTATTAAATAGTGATTGAATAATTATTCTAATAACAAAAATAAGGAAAATTAAATAAATAGTGATTTATTTAAATATTCCTAAGTGGTTTAGTTAAATGTGACAAAGAATAATGATTTAATAATTATTCTTGGAGAAAATTAAATAAATAATGATTTATCTAATTCTTCTCATGGGGTTTTTTTATTTAAATCAGAAAATAATTTAATAAAAGTGGTTTAATAAATTATTTTCCACAGTGAAAGTGATTTTACTATGGTAAAATTAAATCTACATGGTGTATTTCAATCCACCTAGTTAGAAATGGCTAGGTGGTGATAACCACAGTGGATTTTGGACTTCCTACGAAGGAGGTGAATCCCTAGTACTACTTTTGAGGGTGTAGATGTGAGCCTCTAGATTCCCTTGTTGTTGATGTAAGCATTGTATCCTTTTATTTGTTGGCTAAAGCAAATGTGCATATGTATATGTGTATATTATTGTAAATATTGTATCGAGTTGTGCTTATAAAGATCCATAAACAATATGTTTATTTGTTAGTTGAAGCAAATGCGCATAAGTACATATGTGTTTGTCATTATAAATACTACATGAAGTTGGGTTTATAAAGCTCCATAAGCGACATGTTTGTCAAGATTCAACAGTTGTCATTGTAATACTGCATTGAGTTGAATGGGAGGGAAAACATCACATTGGGGGTCACTTGTGGTTAATTAATGGCTATGCAAATTGGCATTGACAAAAGCAATAAATGGCAATTAATTCAATAATAAAGGAAAATAGGAGAAAACGAAGATGAAACGACAAGAATATGCATGCAAGGGAAATTAGAGAGAAAATAAAGGAAAATGAAAGAAAAGGAGGAAAAGGAAAGAGACACTGGACATCAATGATAAAAAGGCATCTGAGAAACAATTGTTAGTTTTTTCTCAACTTTTGATCAATTTTCAGCGTCTGTGATACCCGATTTTCGAATTTAACTAGAGATGCAAAATTTGTACCTTAAATTTAGAAATTGAAATAAGCATTCCAAGAATAAAAATATACGATTTTTTTTTAATTTACTCATTCGTGCAATTAACTGGAATTTGATAAATGGAGGTGCAAAAGAATACCTCGCTATCCATTTAAGGGGGTTTCTAGTCTAGTGTTGCTCCCGCTCCTGTTACCAAACCAACCACTTTCCTCCCAAGCTATCCGGGATCAACCTATCCAGTTCCTAGATCTAAAAGACTTCAAAATAGAGGTATTCTGGCCCCCGTGCCCAAATCTCTAAGAACAATTAAGACTAAATCTTCCTCTTTGTCTGTGGATTCCTTGGAATTTCCTCTCGATATTTGAAATGCTCCCAAAAAAGCCTTTCTTTGTCTGTCATATTTGATTTCCTTATAACGTCCCCTCTTCCACCGCTCTCTCCCACCGTCTCCATATCCTGATTTAAAATAAAGGTTTTATGCCTTTGAGTCGGTCACAAGTGGAGCTAACTTTCGCGTCCAAGGTCCTCCCTCTAAAAATTTCAAACGGTCATTTATTATGAGGTTGATGGTAATTATGATATTTATTTTGTTAATTGGCATTACAATCCTATGAGTACTCAATACTTTGTATTAATTCCATATTTTGCTACCTACGAGTTACTACTTTTATTAAATGTAGTTGGTACCATTATTTTAATCCTTTCATTAAATTTATATATTTA
>APFE030782534.1:57787-73666 GCA_000404065.3 Pinus taeda
TGCATGTGATGCACGCATATGTAGCTATCATATGCATGCTAATATTCCTATGCTCCTTTTAATCAAAATGGGTCATTGTAGCTTTGCCAAGGGAGAAATTGAACTCCAAGAGAGAGAACAAGCAAGCAAAGGGATTTGTGGGTAGTGAAAGAGAAGGTTGGAAAACCAACTATAGTAAGAGAACATTGCATATGACAGGTTGCATGTGTGATTTCATTGCTAAGATCTGAATGCATGGTACATGCATTTGGTTATTTGGTTTCTTTGCTGACATTGACATGGGATTTGCTTGGATTGATAGTGGTTTCAGCCTTACCTTTCCATTTCTTTGATAGCCATGATCTAGTGGTTTCCCTGTTTTGGTTAAGCTTGGGATTGTCGATAGGTTTTGGATCCTAGTGAGCTAGTCTCAGGAAAATTCCCAAGGGTTGAGGGTGGAGATGCCCATTCTCTTGGAACTCTTGATAGATAGGTGGAGACGGGAAAATTCCTTTGGGTATGGTGAAGAATTCGGAGGCACCCAAGTTGGTTTTGGTTTTGGTGATTTCTAGACCAATTTAGGTGAAATCACTATTGTGGAGGGTTGAGGCGGTTTAACCTCTGGAAGTCCTGGTTAGTTTTTCTTTGGTTTATCCCATTTGATCCCACATTCATGCTTGGAATATGGCATGAGGGTGATTGGCTAAAAGAGAGATTTGGTTTAGCCCAATCCATGGTCGGGTGGTATGTGGAAGTCCATGACTTGGTTGGCTTTATGCATATGTTATTATGTGGTATTTCTTATTGAAATTAATGAGCACTTGTATGGGTTATTGTGTTGATTTGACGACTAGTTTGTCATGGATTTAGTTTTATTAAATGTTGGTTATATGCATGGTACATTCATGTTGTTTAATGTGCTCTTGTTATGGATCTTGCTTATGGCTTGATACTTTATTGAATGGTATATGAATGCATGGGCTAACAAGTGTTGTTGCAACTAATTTGAGAGGGCATTGAGCCTTCTTGTTGATTCTCTGATGAAGTTAAGAACACAACGAACAAATATGCATTCATGACTTTTAGTTACTATGTTTACCATGTGTCTGATGAAATGTTTAACAATTTATAAGAAAGACCTAGTCTTAGTATTCATCATATTGACTTATTATCATCTTAGATTGAATTATGGAAAGTTCTAGGTTGTTCTAGATAGTTGGCTTGTAGCTAGCCTTAAAATTCGGATCTACATGAACCAATAGATTTTGGTTGCAACCACACAAAGGAAGGCCTGCGCGTGCGGCTGGAGCTTTGCAACAACATGCACAACTTTGCAAAAATATGGTTGGGATGTAGGGTTAGGAAAAAGTTGGTTCCAACCTAGGGCAAGATCATCAACAGATGTTGTCTGGTATCTAGGTGATGTGGTGCTCCTGGGAGGTTGCAATATGTTTTTAGTTTGTAGACCCCACTTCCATAACTAGAACTTGGATGTTGGGTTATGTCATAGTAACTCCCATCTCATGTTTACCCTAGAGAGCTTGTAAAAGCAGGTATATGTGGGGTGGGGTGTTACACAATACAAAATTCACCCTCTTCATATGTGAAGTGTTCTACAATGTTAAGTAAATCAGCGACTCGTCAAATTCACAAGCATGTCATCAAATAGAACACTGGTAATAACAATTAGTTGCATGACCTCATGCATCCTATCACATTTGCACATATATTCTAATAGTTCATGAAACGTTAATTACATTCATATAATGTTGGTATTCCAACTTAACCATAAGAACATCTAAATCAACTTGTCCACCAAGGACATGCAACAATTTCAATAGCCATTCAGGAGTAATGTTGAGCCATACATTAGCCAATAACATACCAATCAAGTTAATCATTCACATTCAAATATAAAGCCAATACACTTATCTAAATGGGTAGAGATGGCTGGCAACCAAAGGAGGGGCTTCAAATCTCCACCCAGACATAGACTAGCTACACCATATTATTTCTTGCAATTAACCACCCCTGGGCCATATCCACAATCTGAGGGGATGTTATCTCAAAGAAATTTCAACCAAGGCTCAGTTCAGGTATTGCTCAGTTCCAAGAGTATGAGTCTACATTCTAGGTGGTTTATCAATTTCATTTTTAAGGCAAGCATTATGAGAGTTTGTAGCTCACTATCTGGGTGGTTTATAAACTTACTTAGCAAGATCTAAGTGGTTTATAATATTTCTCAACAAACACTTAGTGGTTTATTGGCCCTTTTTAGCAAGCACCCCAATGAATTTCTACCTTTCCTAGTGGTTTATCAACCTTAAAACAAGCACTTGAATGGTTGATAAACTCTTACAACGAGCACTTCTAGCCCAAAGCCCAATCCTCCACTGAGCCTCCCACTGACCATTCAAGCTTGGACACCACAGTCTAACGGCCTCAAGGCACCAATATTGGGGAATCACACCCACAACAATTTGTGAAAAATATCAGTTGCAACCCCTACTTGTTCCTATGCCCATGCTCGTCTCCTTCTCGTCAAGTTCTATGCAGCCCCATCACCCCCCCCGCGCCATTTTGCTTATGTTTCCTATTTTACTTCAAGCTTCTCATTTCCTACAGGGTTGTCCAACTTCCATTTGCCCACATTGTGGGAACATGAAAAATGTGGGCACATCTTCTTCCCAATTGTTTCCTTACTACCTGTTAGGTGGTGGAGCATTCTGTTATGCTAGCCAACACCACTCTTTTCCACTTCTTCACTCCCCCTCAAACCATGGATATGTGTGTCCCTCTCCTCGGCCCAACTAGTTAAAATTTTGTATTTATATTTATTTTATAATTACACAATGTCTCATCCAACCATGATTTCCATGCCATCATCATGCAGTCTTCATTTATCATTACAAAAACAAGGGTTAACATAAGTGTGTTACAGACTCCGTCCCTTTAAAGGAACATCATTCTTGGTGTTTTCTGTAACTAGAAAGCAAAAGAAAAAAAAAACTAAGCTTTATATAACAAGTCTTACATTTGCATATTACTTAAACAAAAATGGGTATAGTACCCCAATTTGTTTTACCATCTCCCAGGCGGCTGCATCAGGTCCAAAGTGCTTCCACTGCACCTTACCTACTCTATTACTTGATTATGGAGCATGATATGCCTCCAATCCAAGATGCACAATGGTTTTGGTTGGAACTCTCCCCGGGTTCCACCTATATCATAGACTAGTCATGAAAATGATTAACATTATGTACGTACTTCTTAGGTAAAGAAATGTGAAAAACATCATGTGTATTCAATGCGGGTGGCAAGGACAATCTATAGGCCACTGGCCCCACTCTTTCCAAAATCTGAAATGGTCCACAAAATCTGGGTGCCATCTTAGCACAATACCCCACTTTTAGTAACCTCTTCTTTGGTCTAATGTGGATATACACGTGTTATCCCACTTGGAATTCCTTGTGCATCCTCTACTAGTCTGCACAACTCTTTTTCATGTCATGATCTACCTTTAATTTATGCATGATCTTGGTCACTTCCTGTTCCATTTTCTTTTGCATGTTAGGTCCAAGAACTACTCTGTTTACTAGGTCATCCCGAGTTGATAGGAGTGTTAAATTTTCAACCATACAGTGCCTCAAAAGGACTCATCCTCAATGATCCATGATATCCATTGTTGATATCCATTAATGGTAGGAAAGCTTCCCACTTATTTGGTTGATGTATGACATACATTCTTAGCATGTCCTCTAAAATTTTGTTCTCTTTTTGTTTGTCCATCTGTTTGAGGATGATAGGTGATACTAAAAGCTAGTTGGGTTTTAAAACCAGCAAATAATGCCTTTCAAAAATTGGAAGTGAACTTAACATCCCAATTTGAGATAATATTCTTAGGCACACCATGCAATATGAATATTTACTTTATGAAACATTATGCTATATCAATGGCCTTGTGAATGGACTTGATTGTTATGAAGTGAGTTTCCTTACTCAGCTTGCCCACTACCACCATAATGACATCATGTTGTTTGGTTGTTTTCAATAATCCTTTAATGAATTCCATAGATATAATTTCCCACTTCCATTTAGGAATAAGAAGTGGATGTAGTAATCCTGCTAGGTGTTTACATTCTACTTGAACTTGTTGGTATTCTAGACACTTGGCAATGCAATCAACAACTTCCTTCTTCAATCTTGACCAATAAGACATTTTCTTTATTGTTGTTATCATCTTTTGATAATCAGGATGACCCAAGTAAGGTATTTTATGAAACTCATCCATGATGAGTCTCCTTAGATCAACTACATCAATTACATACTTTATGTTCTTGAACAACATCATACCATCATTAGTGAGCTTATAGTTCTTTCTCATTGATCCCTTTGGTTCCTTCTACAAACAATCCTTCACATGTTGGTAATGATCATCTTGTAGCAGTGCCTCTTTGATCCTTACATTGGTATCAATTTCATAAGTGCTCAGTGCTGCCAAATTAGCCACTTGTAGACTTCTAGTAAGTGCATATGCTACCTTATTTTCCTTGTCTTTAATGTGATTGATCTCAAAATTGAATTTGTTGGTCAAAGCCAACCACCTAGCTTGTCTAGCATTTAACTTAGGCTAGTCAAACAAGTATCTCGATCCTCCATGATCTGTCATTAACACAAACTTTCTCCCCAACAAGTATTGTCTCCACGTTTTTAATGCATGTACTATTGCTACAAGCTTTAAATCATGGGTAACATAGTTATTCTCTTATTCATTTAGTTTCCTTAATTCATAGCAAACCACATGTCCTTATTGCATCACGACTCCACCTAGTCCTTCCTTATAGGTATTGGTGCCAACTAGGAAGTCATTCTATGGATCTATTATTCTGAAAATAGATGCACATGTAAGTAATTTCTTAATTTGATCAAAACTAACTACACATTATGGTATCCATTGAAATTTGACTCTTTCCCTTGGCAAGGAAGTGATTGGATGCCCGATCTTTGAAAATTTCTGAATGAACTGTCAGTAATATCCAACTAATTCTATGAAGGATATAACCTTTGTGACGTTCCAGGGACTAGGCCACTCCATCATGGCCTTGATATTCTTAGGATTCACAACCACACCTTCTTTTCAAACAACATTCCCTACGTAGTGAACATGGGTTTGGAAGAATTTTCAGTTGCTAAGTTTTGCATACAACTTATGCTCCCTCAGTAATTGTAACACCACACTTAGGTGTTCTTCATGCTCTTCTTTAGTTTTTGAATACACCAGCATGCACTCACAAAAACCAACACGATTTTTTCCAAATAAGGTTTGAGGACATTGTTCATCAAGCACATGAATGTGGTCAGTGCATTCGTAAGTCCAAATGGCACCACTACAAACCCATAGTGGCCATATCTTGTCCTGAAGGTTGTTTTGTGGATATATTCATCTTTATTCTTAACCTGATGGTATCCATACCTCAAATATATATTTGAAAACAATGGAGCCCCTCCCAGCTCATCGAATAAGTTCAATTCTAGGTAACGGGTACTGGTTCTTCACTATAGCTTTGTTTAATTGTTAGTAGTCGATGCACAATAACAACGTACCATCTTTCTTCTTTCTTTGTCAGTAGGTTGGGTTGAATGTATCCTTTATCTAGCATCTCTTTCAACTGTATATTCAATTCCACGAGTTCAGGTGTACTCATGCGATATGGAGCATTCGTTATTGGCATTGTTCCAAGAATTAATTCAATGGTAAATTCGATATCCCTCCTGGGTGGAAATCTTGGTATTTCTTCTTGGAATACATCACTAAATTGTTTTAACGCCAAGTGACTTTCCAATCTGACCTCACTTCCTTCCAACTCCTTGGTCACATGGATTACAAACAACAAACAACCTTTCCTACTTCATCATTCACTTGCAACATTTGTTGGGTGTGTGTTATATTCTTTCCACGGCTAGTCGCACATGCGGGGGGTCACAGGGGAAGCGATAGCCCACCTTGTTCGTTGTGTCGGGTGTAGCCCCCCCTATCGGGGGGTTTTAGGGGGTCAGTAGTCGTGGGAAGTTTTTTTGGACCCTATATTAGGTGGGAGAACCTACCTATAGTTTTGTGCATTGTTTTTGCACATAGTTTTGGGCATGATGGTTTATGCCCATGGTATTTTGTAGATCCAATTAAGGGAATTGCAGTTATGTTCTAATCCAGGGTTAATGAATTGGGGTTTGAACATAATGAAAAATTAATCTAGTAGTCTCGGTTTTCGGGTCCATGGGAAAATCTCTATGTATTTATTTTATATTCTCGTCATTGTTTATTTTATATTTTTAGAATTAGTACGCAAGTAATTTATGTACAGGGTTAAAACCTACAACGTTGTTATTTTCCTGAGCGTAATAAATTTTTGTATCCCCTACAGCATTGTTTTCTTTTCGTCATTGTTGAGTCTCTCCAGTGAATTACTGTAGTAGCCAATTTTGGTTCTATGGGACGCTAGCCAATCCATACCAATTAGAATGTCATATAAACCCAATGGTAAAATATTGAGAGTGGATGATGTAAACATGTCACTTACTATCATGGGGCATGACTCCACTATGTTTGTTACTCACCACTTGGTTCCCATGGCCAACTAAACTAGCCATGATTTCTCATGGGTCTTCTTCTACAGAGCACATGTTTCTACCACTTTTGGGCTAATATATTTGAAATTAGAACCAAGGTTGATTAAAATTGAAACAATTTTGTTAACAACCATACCTTCCATCTCAATTATTGAAGCCTGATGGTCTATCTGCCTATTGTCTATTGCAACATAGATTCAAGGTATGTTTTGAGCCACATCGTTTACTATCATTTCCTCTAGTATATTGTAGAGATTTGTGTTGCTCTGTTAATGATGAGGGAGATTTCTCCGCAGATGGTTCCCTCCACATGTCCAACACTACCAAACCCTTTTCCAAACCTGTTGGATTCCTATTTTGTTGGTTTAGTGGGTCCATTTTTACAGGCAGTCATGGATTTTTTTTTTTATATTCATTCTTGTCATGAGTGGTGAACCTCCCATTCATACCTCCTTGCTTATATCCTGAAAACTTTGCTCCTTTTCCTTTGAAGCTTCTCTTATCCCCTGCTTTCCAATCTGCTTAGAACTCAACTTTATGCTTAGACTACTCATAATAGTATTTTGTCTTTTGAATAGTATTCTCTAATGTTCTTGGCTCATCAAATTCAATCCTATCTTTATAGGCCTGTAGCAACCCACTAGGGTACCTTTGAATTTTTACCTTCTCATGGTTGATATATGGTATGCACCTCAACAACTCTAAGAACTTGTTAGCGTGCTCATTAGTATTTAACTGTCCCAATTTGAGCTCATGAAATTCCTTGACCTCGTTGTCATAGTATCTTTCAGACAAGTACTTCTCCTAGAAATATTTCTCAAATCTTCTCTAGGATAGCTCTTTCTCTCTAATGTCCTGGACATTCCCAAGTATTCCCACTATATATTGGCTTTGCCTTTCAAGCTGAAAATAGCTAGTTGGGCCATCATGTTCTCAAAGTTGTCATGCACCCTAAAGTATTTCTTCATCCTCAACAGCTAAGCCTCTGCCTCTTCAACCTTCTTTATCTCTCATTTGAAGGTAGGGGGCTTTGATTTCTTGAACTCTTCTGGCATTGAGCTCTTCTTACTTCACCTTTGATGATGGTGTCTCTTAACTATTGTATCTAATACCAATCAGGGTTGTTGGACTATCTTTCTAGAGTGCTAAGTCGAACTTCTCCTTTTACTGTGTCTTCATCTGCTCGCTTACATATTTTCCTTAACTTGCTTCCTTCTACCCTATTAGTGTCCAATTTTTGCTTTTGGACCTCTAATTGGATAGGTTTGAACTTATGCCTGCTTAGATAGTTGACATTGAGCTCCTATTATTTTTGCCTTTGTAGGTTTGATAGGCTTTGTGATATTACTACATTTACTTATGCTTGTCTTTCTTGTGCTCTAACAATCTTTTCATTATTTGCTTTGCAATTGCTCAGTTCGGCGCTTAAACTTCTAAGGGTGTCCATCCAACCATGAGAGTCTTTCTCTCTTCTTTTCCTAACTAAGTCTTCCTCTTCATGAGGCTAGGATCTCTCAGTGATATACTACAACATTTTGTTGTTCATTCCTGGATTTTTCTTGTCGTTCCTCAGTGTCTTCTTATGTGCTAATACACACACATAATTGTTAGTCGAATCAAAACAGAAATATACATATTTACTCATCATTTTGACATGTTCATAATAAAAATGTTGATGTGAAACAAATTGAAACATGAAATCTTGGGTTAGTATGTAGGTTAAAAGATAAAATAACAAATCAGTACTCTGTGAAGTCAATAATTAGATCAATTGTAACTTTAAATCAACACATGTCTATATATAGTAATGAAACTAATTTTATTAAATGTTTGTCCTCTATGTGTGTGCATGAGCCTCTTCAAGTCTAGTGTTGAACCTTAGCTTCGAAACCACTTTGTAGCACTCCCTCCCACCCCCCTTAGGTTACTCTTGGGTTGTTTAAGGTGTTACATATTAAAATTTAACCCAATCTCCAAAGCCTATTATGAAGACGGGGTTATGAAAATCCTCTTCTTTCAACCTGATTAAAACCCAAAAAAAAAGTCACCATCGCTTACAACTCATCGGGAACTTTTCAACAATATAAATTTTATATCGATTTGACTCTTGTTTTGAAAGTTATGCCCATTTGTAGTTTAACCCATTGACATTTGCCACATCAACAAGACACTTCCATGTGGCACCCTTGAGTGCCCTACGTGGCTTTACCACGTCCCCTATGGTTCATCGCAATGCCCACATAGCCACATTAGGCCGTTGTGGTGTCCGCCAACTCATCCCTCACTAGTAAGACCCACAAGGCCTACCCCGCTATGTATTTCCGTGATTCTTTGTTATATCCAATTATAGGGGATATCCGCACGTACATAAAAAATGCTACCTTGGTACATTCCCCGGATACTCGAACTTTAGATTCACTCTCAATTCCAAACAAGTTTAGATCTGGCCCCATATTCGACCCCTTACAATTAACCCACCATGTGGAGTCCACTTCAAATACATTACGTAAACTTTGACTCCTTTTAATCTGGTTTTGTGCAAGTGTTTTCCTCAACAGGGACCATCCTAGATACATTATACTAAATCCATCACCTCTCCAAATATCCGTCTTCACGGACCATTTAGGATCACTAATCTACACCATGGGAAAACCCCTAGATCTCGTGGATACAAACTTTGCTTACAGTTAAATTTTGGCCTCGTGCATTGATCTTCTAAGCGGGTCATACACCAAACAAACTTTATCCATATTGTTTTTCATCGAGGCCTTTCTCGAAAGTGCACACTCGATTCTTGATCGAATGTTAGGATCCCCAGATGCACCTACTAATTGAATAAGCATCCAACTCCTTTGCCTATTTGGATGTAGACAACACTTCATGTTCAAAAGGATACATGGTTATCCCAAGAGCCATTTTGACCTAGATAAAAGTGTGGAGTTCTAGCATAGCTCTTAACAAGGAGAATTTTCTAGGGAACGACACCAACATTCCTTCACTCAAGGTATTTCCTAGACACCAAATGTTCATGAACAAGATCGAGACTTGAATATATCCAAGGAATCTTGTCTTAATTGTGACAAGTTAAATGGTATCCACAAACTATAACAAGATTCAAGAACTCCACAAAATTTTGAGTAAAAAAATTGAGAAAATGGCTCTGTTGATGGTGCTGGACCCGCCAACATTCAGGGGATCACCCCGGTATGAAGTCCCAACTAGACATCACATTGTTTGGTGTGGGAGTCCCATCCAGTATCATGGCCCAATTGCCATTGTCTTAAGTATTTGCGTCAACTCTTGCTTGTCAGTACAGGAGAGTGGTTTGCTTTGCCTTCGAGAAGCGAGGTACGGGTGTTTGGTGAGTGTAAATGTACTTGTGTCAATGGTTCTTTCACTGTGAGGGGAAAAGGTGAAGGTGAGTTCTAGGTTGAAAGGGATCAGTCCCAAATCAGCTAGGAACACACAACACAAAAGACATACACAACTTCTGGTGGAGTAGTCCACTCGGATGCCGCAGTCACAACATACAAGGTAAGATAACATGTATAGCACTCACAGATCAGTCTGAGATGAGTGCAACGGTTGTTATAGCAAGGTTCATGTGAAAGGTCAGTTTGATGTCCAACAGAGCAGTCGACACGGACGAGACAACAATAACAACACATACAACACATTTCCATTTATAGATTATGCATTACAACAAATGAATCAGTTCAAATGTAGAAAACATGGTTAAAACAACATGCATTACAAGTGTTAAAGATTAGTCTTACAACAAATACAATACATGTGTGAAAATGTGATGGCCCGTTGACAGGCTTTTGAATTAAGTGAAAGTTCCAAGACACATCATTACACCATACATCATTAACCCCGTTTGTGGGGCATTGGAGCGACTACTTACTCCTCAAGGAAAAGATTACAAACTCTCTTGGCTATGTGGGAGGAGCTGAGGTGAAAAGTCCTTTCATGTACGAATGAGTGGGGTATTTATAGCCAAGGGTGAAACTGACCCTTGTGGTTGCTTGACTACCCTCATGACTGTTCGACTTCCATGACTTTCTGACTTACATGACTCTATGTTCAACAAGTGGGTCTCTTGGACTTCCACATTACATCACATTGATTGACAACAAGCCCATAGTGGAGATGTGGGCAACATGACTCATGACTTGACTCGACATTACTTGACATGACAATGCTGGTAAATTCGTGTTGCTGCTGGAGTGCATGTCGAGCTACAATGTTGCTGAGTGATGGATGTCTTCATGGTGTATCATAGCTTAACCTCCGCATGGCGAAGTGCGCAAAGTCTTCGATGGTTCTTGGTTCGCTTGATGAAGCTTTAGCATGTTGTTCATTGCTTTCATGTTGGAAGGCTTGATAGGCTCACTTGTTCGCGAAGGTGCATGTTCATCGCGTTCATCTGCTTCGCATGATTCATTCGTTCATCTGTTGGTGAACCTATCCGCGTTCATCCGCTTCGCATGATTCATTCGTTCATCTGTTGGTGAACAGGTGCTCCCTTCATTCATCTGGTTCGTCGTCTTGACATGTTTGTTGGTGTACCTATACCTGCAGTCACTCATGACGAGACAACATCAAATCCAAAACCTCCTAGTCTACTATCACACATGATCATTCAAATGCGGGTGACCAGGAGAGGCAGTAGGGCTGTGATGCGGGATGATGGCTCTGGCCAACTGCTAATGAAAACTACGCAAGAGTCACTTAGGGATGGAGATAGACATTTTGAGTCAACAGTGACTGTGTGCAAGGTCTAGCTCGGCTGGGAGGCAAAATTGCGCAAATTTTGGAAGGGACAGTCCGAGCTACGTGAGGGCAAGGCAGGCATACTCTGCAAATTTTTCAGAATGAACAGTCAGCGGGGGCAAAACAGCCAAATTTGCACAATTTTCAAAGGAACGGGCCGAGCTGCATGAAGAGTAAACAGGCAAGTATTGCATAATTTTTCTTGGGAACTACTCGGGAGACTGGCAGCTAGAACTGCGCAATTCCCAGAGGGAACTGCCAATTGGTTGTTGGGGTCACTGGCAGCCAGAATATGCGTAATTCCCAAAGGGAACTACTAGTTGGACGCTGGGGTCACTTGCAGCCAGATTTGCGTAATTCCCAAAGGGAACTGCTAGTTGGCTGTTGGGGTCATTGGCAACCAGATCTGCGCAATTCCCACAGGGAACTCCCAGTTGACTGCTTAGTCACTGGCAGCAGAAACTGCGCAATTCCTGGAGGGAACAGGCAGTCTGCTGCTAGGAGCTGCTAGCTGGGAAAATTACATTAAGGCCGAGAGGTCGGCCTGCTGATCATCTCTGCACAATTTTTGAGTTGAGCTGATTGATGGGCAGCGGGAGGCCTGCTCATGAGCACTGCACAATTTCTGAGATGAACAGTCGGTTGATTGTCCGGGTGGCCAACATGAGTGCTGATTGAATTGCTTGTGGGCGACACAACTTGAAAGAACTAGCTTGGTTCTTCTGCGTTATTTTGGTTGACAATAAATCGAGTCGAAAGCAAGGTGATGGTCTGGATGTCAATGAGGAGTCTGGTCGCCAGTACTTCAACAAAAAATGACAAAATGTGTTGATGCAGGAGCATCTGGTTGACAGGGTGAAGACCGAGAGAGGGCGGACAAAGTTTCTGAAGAAGATTGGGAAAGATGAACAGTTCGACAAATGGACAGCAAGCCTGTCAGAGTTCTTAAGTTTTTTAATTTCTTCCATGGTCAACTACAGCATTAGATTATGTTAGCTTAATTTTTATTTATTTTATTTTAACTGTAGTAATAGGTCTTAATTAGAGTTGTTAAAATTAGATTAATATCAATAAGCAATGTAAACAACAAACCCTTATGGAAAAAAGGAGACAAAGTAAACAAACGAATAGTCAAGTAAAGTAAGTTTATAGTAACTGCCAGGCAAACTGTAATGGAATAACTATCTGGCAAACTGTAATGGAATAACTATCTGCAGTTACCTAACTGCCTGAAACTATTGTATAAAAGGACAAACAAAATAACCCAGAAGGGTTCAGCAGCGAAGCATTTGAAAGATAATAAAAGAAATACATTCAATTTCCTTCATCTAAATTCAGTGCACAGATAAACATACGAATTGCGATATTTAAGTCCTTTGTAATAGAATTCACATATATATTTCTGTACATTCAATTCATTGCAGGCAAATACAGTAACAGAGTTTCACAAACCCCAAAAGTCTAATGACAAGCCGAGACCGAGAGTGAGCACCAGGCGAGAAGAAACAAACAATATCGAAGGATACAATAGTCCACAGTCGAAACCGGGTAAGCACCAGAACCAGCCTTAAATACATATTACATATACTGTATATTACATTGCAAGACAATAGAATTCAAAAATTACATGAACGCACTGTGCAACGAGGGTTCATTGAACCGAGCCACCAAATAAAAGACTTCACAGAAACCCTCCAAGCTACGGCTACGGGTTTGGAGCCAACACAAACACTAGACTCGACAGCTATCTAATATACAGACCACAGACGCAAGTAAATACAGCAACGACGAAAAGCCATGGAAGAAACTGAGATAAGAACAGAGCTACCCGGGAGATATCGACCGAAACCTTTGCGAAGTCACGGAACCGGTCACCTGCAACCACCACAGAAGATTTAAGTTAGGGTTTGTAGCCAAATCAAAACCCTCGCACCAGAAACAACATCGTGAAGCTGTAAAGGAATTAACAGAAAGCGAAACCCGTGTATGGCTGAGGAGAATAGCCATACCTGAAGTGGACCGACCCATAAGCTCGCAGAAACGAAGTGAAACCCTGACCACAGAGGGGCTGCGGAATGTTAGCTCCAACTCGAACAGAGGTTAATGTAATATAGCAAGAAACAAGATCTTACTTGAGTTACAGAGCCGAGCGTCGGAGAAGGACCAGGTGGAAGACCATCGAACTGCGTACTTGTCAACAGAGCAAACCAGATAACCCTCACTACCAGCATTCACCACGAATTCATAACAAATGACCAGAACAGATAGTATGTACAGGAGTAGAAACCAGTAATGCTCACGCAGTCACGAAAACAAACTGAATGGATAGTGGAGGAACCAGAACTCACCAATAAAGCCTGAACCGAATACATCGACGAGTTGACAGAGTTAAACCAGATCGTTTTCCCATAAAACCATCGGAAGTTCAACAGTGTATCACCACAGGCGGATCCGAACATCAGAGCGAAACCACAGAGAGAAAAGTGACGGGGTGAAAATGACCGAATAGGCGCGAACCGACAGTGAAAAGGGAGTAAGTGAAATTAGGGTTTGGTGACTTCGAGGAGGACAGGTGTCGCGGGCCAGGACAAGGTAAGTACCGTGGGTTGATTAATAATCACCTACCAAATAAATTGCAATCACACCATATCCGCATCAAAATATCAGTGAAGGTCCACGTAGGTTGGGCTAGCGTGGGACCACGTGGGCTGGCCACATCAATTGGTATCAGAGCAAGTTTTTTTTATATATATATAGAGGAAGATGGCAGAAGGGCAAGCGCCAAGATGAGGACGTGGAAGAGGTGCACGTAGGGGAGCAGATGAAGGATTAAGGGAACAGATTAGAGTTCTTACAGCTCGCTTGGAAGCAGTGGAAGCGGGTAGATGAAGAGACCCGGAACTGGGAGATGACAGTGAGGAAGAAGCAGTAGCTGCTACAGACGGGTCTGATGAAGAAGCTCCAGAATTGAGACTGCTAAGTTCAATTTTATTGGCCAGCAGCAAACCCAAAACAGAGATTTCAAATTACGATGGCAGTCTGTCTGCTGATATCCTATTGGATTGGATAAGCGAACTAGATAAATATTTCAAAAATGAGGAAGTTAAGGAGGATAAGAGAGTCAAGTTCGCTACTACTAAGTTGAAAGGACATGCCCTCTTGTGGTGGGATAATGTCCAAGCAGACAGAAAAAGACTGAACAAATTACCCATACGAAAATGGTCAAGAATGGTAGCAAAATTGAAAGGCAGATTTCTGCCAAAAGATTATCAGGTTGAACTATGTCGGCGAGTACAGAACTTGAGACAGAAAGGGATGACTATCAAAGAGTATACGGAAGAGTTCTACCGGGTAAATCTACGTGCTGGTTATACGGATGAAACTCCAGAAAAGACAGCGAGGTATGTCAATGGCTTGAGGATGGAAATTCTGGATGAAATTAGCATTCTTTCTCCCCGAAGTATTGAAGAAGCCTTTCAGAGTGCTGTGAAGGCTGAGGAGAAAATTAATAGGAAGCAGAATAACAAGAGAGGGAGAGGGAATGGTAGAGGACGAGGATAGTCCTACGGTAGAGGAAAGAGTGCTGCGAACAACGAAGAAGGCAGCAGGTCAAAGCTTCAGGTACAGCAGACAAAGGAGACAGCACCAGAGGAGGTCGGTCATATCAGCGAGGGCGAGGGAATGGCCGCGGAAGAGGGACTAGTTTCCAGTGCTACAGGTGTTAAAAGTGGGGGCATCGATCCTTTGAATGTCCAGAAGTTGAGCAGATAGGTCAGAGAGGAACATTTATGATTCAGCCTGAAGAAGCTGAAGCGCAACCACGGGAAGTGGAAGACATGGCAGAAACGGGAGAAGCGTTGATTTTGAATAAAGTGCTGTTAAAGCCAACCAAGGAAGTGGCTGAACCAACACAACGGAAGTCATTGTTCCGGACAATCTGTAAATCGCATGGTAAATGCTGCAAGGTGATAATAGACAGCGGGAGTACGGATAACTTGGTTGCCACTGAGATGGTGGAAAAACTGGGGTTGAAGCGGCTGAAGCACCCCACACCTTACAAGGTGTCGTGGCTGCAGAAAGGACACCAGCTGTTGGTTGATGAACAATGCGAGGTAGAGTTTCGCATTGGCAAGTACCACGATACAGTGGTCTGCGATATTATGCCAATGGACGTGTGCCACATACTGCTCGGAAGACCATGGCAGTATGACAGGAAGGTGACACACGATGGAAAAAATAATTGTTATAAGTTTACGAAGGATGGGGTCAAACACACACTTGTACCCATCAAAGAGGAAGATTCAGCAGAATCAAGTGGAACAAAGGCGCTATTAATGGGAGGAAAACAGTTCATAAAGCAGGTTGAGGAAAATGAAATTAATTTTGCAGTTGTGAGGAGGATGAAGCCAGTATTACTGAACTTAGAGAAATCAGAATTTCCCAAAGAAATACAAGAGTTGTTAGAAGAATTTCAAGACATTGCGGCTGATGAGTTAC